>JAECUM010002244.1:0-132466 GCA_016617855.1 Megalonaias nervosa
CTCAAATTACCCAAACACAAAACTTAAAAATGATGTGATGGATTGAAAAGCTTACACTATTTACCCTTACATTTGCTGTGGTGTGGCACAAATATGGTGTCTAATGAAACATTCCTAAGCAGAGATCTTCATGTTAAGGACACTCATTCAGAACTGCATCTGTGGACTTCTAACATTCAGCTTGCATGGTAACTATGTGATGTTCCTTATAAACAGGTCTCTGTGTACATGAAACTTAAAAAGTTGTGTCCTCTGTTGGTTGAGGTCATTGATATAAGAGGTTAGAGATCAAGCTGAATCTAAGAAATGATGTGTCTTAATACTGTCTTTTGACAATAAGGTGCCCTTAATAGGAAGGTGTTCACAGGCTTAAATGTATATTGAATTTTTAATATACTTACATTTGAAATATAGAAAATTATTGGCAAAAATTTTCACCTTTTCATTCCTGTATTTTCACATGTGAAAAATATATCCTTATATTTTCACGCACACAAAAAGACAGCATTTCCCATCATGCCATGCATTTCCCATCATGCCATGCATTTCCCATCATGCATTTGCCTGCAGAGGTTATATTTTGTAATTCCAGGATTCAAATTCACTTTGACCTAGAAGAGCAACCAGTTTGTCATCAGTCCTACAAGCAGGAAAAGAGTCTTTTATCATCACCTAATTTATTTTTAATAGTCAACACATAATCTCATCAATATACATGTATTTTGTTATATGAAGAACAATGGGCGATGCCTGCAATACATCAGATGGCTCAGTCACATCCTGTTAAAAAAAGTGTTTCCATATGGTATTTCACTTCTCTGAATCCTGCACAAGGTAATCATCTAGGACATTGGCAAATGGGTGTTATGTTCTAAGTGTTGACTGTCTGTTTTACAATGTCTGTTCTCCCCAAGTGATTGTCAAATCTTGGGCAAATGTAAACTCAACCAATTATTTATCTGGGAGTTAACAAGATATTTTGATGATCATTCAAGTATGTCCATGAGATGCTGTCACACCACATAAGCCTGAAAATGTGAAAACAATGAGATTTTTTATCAACTGTCAAAGCCAAACATGGCACTGCAAAATATTTCTCATACACCTTAATTGATTTTTCTGATGGTCTGAACAGCCAGTGAAAGATACAATCATTTTCCACATTATGTGTGTTCCTTAGTACTTTCAAGACTGGACTATTGTAACTCAATTCTGTCTGGTTTGTCTCAATATCTACTTCAGAAACTTCAAAAAGTTCAAAATACAGCTGCTCGAATCATCCTTAGAGTACCACGATCAGAGCACGCCTCTCCCCTGCTCTGTACCCTACACTGGCTATCCATACCATCCAGAATTAAACACAAAATTTGTTCTCTGTGCTACGTTTCACTGACGGGCTCCAGTCCAACATACCTATCTGACCTCACCCATGTGTACACACCTGCAAGATGCTTACGCTCCTCTTCTGACACTCGTATTCTCATTATTCCCACTATGAAGATGAAATCATATGGACAACACTCTTTTGCATACCAGGGCCCAGCAACGTGGAACGAATTGCCCACTGCACTTAGACACAAAGACACAGTGATCTCATTCAAGAGTGCTCTTAAAACTCACCTATTTCAACTGCAAGAACAGACTTAAAGACCTAATAATGTATCCTTGCCTTAAATATTTACAGCATATTTTCTGTTTCTACTTTCGTGGTGATTGTTTTTAATTTTGTAATCATATCATTATATATGTTTTCTAAGTGTTGTCAAATGTTGTAAAGCGCTTAGAGCTTCTAAAGATTAGGCACTATACAAAGTCCTCTTTATTATCATTATTATTATTATTATTATCCACTGACTTTACTATCCATACCCTTGGTGAATGTCTCTGTTGGAACCAGGACTGCATAAAAAGGGATAGGATTCTAAGTGTATTACCTTCCTGGTTATGATTCTTTCCACTCCCAGAGATATGTTACTTGTTTTCTCCACCATCATGTGGCAACACTTGATGTTATTCAGTTCCATAGTGATAAATTTCCCAGGTGACCATTCAACTTAAATGCATTAGTCCTGCCATCTATGAGGCAATGGTGTCTTTGAATAAAGTTCATACCAAGCATTCCATTGGTATCTGCATTGATTTCTGCCACCCCCACTGTGTACTTAACATTTGTATTAATGATATCAGACATTTAAGACTGTAAATTATCTCAACAGCTATATTGATGAGAAAAGTTAATTTTCATTCCTTGCACTATGCATGGCAACTATATCTATTTGAGTTATACTGGAGTTGCATTCTGCTCTGCTGACCCTGTTGCTCTTATTTGCTTTTCATTTAGGACAGTCTTCAAGTCTAAATATTCATAACTGCCACAAATCCATTACTTTGAATTCTTGTCATAGAAAAATCCTTCATTGCATTTATTTCTGGAATCAGTCTAGTTCTATCTTTTACAGATCACTTTGATTTACCTGTGAAGTTGTTTGAGGCAGGCCTTGTGGTCCACTAGGCCCTTTTTAAACTGTAGAGTTCTTTGAGGCAGGCCTTGTGGTCCACTAGGCCCTTTTTAAACTGTAGAGTTCTTTGAGGCAGGCCTTGTGGTCCAATAGGCCCTTTTTGAACTGTAGAGTTCTTTGAGGCAGGCCTTAAGGTCCACTAGGACTGATGCTGAATAGTCTATATCATTATCAACATTAAAGTGTTGACCTTGGGATGTCATGCAATGATCATATTGTTTATCTGCATTCTGAATATTCTTCATTTCAACTGCTAACTGTATAGCCTCTCCTGAGGTTTTCAGATGTCTTCATTGAAAATGAAACCTCAAATCCAGTTCTGTCAGAGCATTAATCAAGTGACCACAGTTTAAAGTTTCTATGAGTTCTGGCGGAGCTGGCTGATGCATTTCAGAAGCTGGGTCTCAACTCCAAATGAGATATTTAAGCTGTATCCTATGAGGTCCTGTTTGATTTTCTGAGCTAAATCTCTCCCACAGAGCACTGGACAAATCATGATACACTCTCCTTTTGAGGATTTTAAATCAGCTATACTATCTCAGTGCACTTCTTCATAAATTTATGTCAGAAACATTTTGCTTTGTGATCTTCAGTCCAGTTGTTAATTTTAACAGCAACTTAAAAAAGAACTCTAAAGTCTTCCCAGAGTTCCAAAACTGTCATAGATTCATTTGATGGCTTCATTAATGGCTTTTGAAGACTTTAATTTCTACCATGAGCACCTGTAAATTATTTATTTTTATTTTTTTCCGGGGGGGGGGGAAATATTTAGTGGTCAGCTATTAAATTGTATGTATATAGGTCAAAATATGTTTTGAGGTGAAATTCAGGAGCTAGGGGGGAAGTCATCCCCCCTTTTTTTCAATGAGCAGGTGCAGATGATTTCTATTGCAATGTTACCAAGACTCATTAGGCTTCCCTGTATTTGACTCCCCATTGCCTAACATTTCAGTTCTAAAGGTCTCTGTGCATTTGACTCCCCATTACCTCACATTCCCATTCCAAAGGTCTCCCAGCATTTGGCTCCAAAATGCCTCACACTCCCATTCTAAAGGTCTCCCTGCATTTGACTTTCCTGTGTCTCACATTCCCATTCTTAAGGTCTCCCTGCATTTGACTCCCCATTGCCTCACATTCCCATTCTAAAGGACTCTGTGCATTTGACTCACCAATGCCTAACATTCCCATTCTAATGATCTCCCTGCATTTGACTCCACAATGCCTCATATTCAAATTGTAAAGGTCTCCCTGTATTTAATTCCCCATTGCCTCACATTCCCATTCTAAAGATATCCCTGCTTTTGACTGTCCAATGCCTCACATTCCCTTTCTATGGTCTCCCTGCATTTGACTCCCCATTGCCTCACATTCCCATTCTGAAGGTCTCTGGGCATTTCACTCCCCAATGCCTCACATTCCCATTCTAAATGTCTTTCTGCATTTGACTCCATAATGCCTCACATTTCCATACTAAAGGTCTCCCTGCATTTGACTTCCCAATGTGTGCAGACTTCAATCTACAGTGCATTCCACAGCACACATCTTTCTTTCTTCAGAACCTAAGCCTCTATGACAGACAAAATTCATTTAAGTAGAAAAGGAACCTCTCAATTACTGAAAAATATTAACATGTATGCCCCCATTTTCAGGCACTATAATGAAGAGTACTGTCTCTACTGTTGAGAAACTGGGCATGTGGCACAGGTATGCCATCATGGCAAACAGACTGAGTGCTTCAGATGCTATAAATTTGGACACTAACAAAGACTCTGTGAATCAATGTATTATACATATTAGGAAACTGTAAAGAGGAGAATGCCAGTGCTTCATTTACAACAAATCTAAATGTACCTAGTGAGAATCTTGACTCTAACTATTCAATGGACATTGTAGTAAATGCAAAACTTAACGGATTTTCAGGGTTTGTATGTGACTTTGCAGATATGGAAATAGGATGTCAGAATGATATAAGTAATATGGAGACAATCTCAGTGAGTACCCCATTGCATGATAACATACATATAATTGATACGAAACTAAATACAAAAGGTTTTGACATAGGTCACTTAAATGTACAAGGTATAGTGGGAAAAACAGACCAGATTAAGTTAATGTTGTCTTCCAAGGAAAATGATATACATGTTTTAGGACTCACTGAAACAAAATTAAATGCTAACCACAATGATAATTTATTTCACTGTCAGAGAGACAGCAGGGGGAGGTCTTGTTGTATACATTAGGGAAGAATAAATTCTGAAAGGCGACCTGACTTGGAATCACATGAAATTGAGAGTATTTGGGTGGAAATTTCTCAAAATAATGCAGAATCATTCCTAGTTGGTTTCATTTGTAGGCCGCCTTCCTCCAAAGCAATTTGGAATGATAACTTTTTGAAACAAATGGAAAATGTTCTGGCACAGGAGAAAGAGGCATATATACTCAGTGATATAAATAAGGACCTTCTCAGTACTCAAATAAGGAACAACTGGATGAAATTTATTGAATCATTAGGTATGTCCAGCTGGTAAATGAGCCCACAAGGGTAACAGAAAAATCAAGCACTCTTATTGATCACATTTATACCAACCCAGCAGACAATGTGGTTTATGTTAATGTACCAAATGTTGGTCTTAGTGACCACTATCCTACTTTTTTGACAAGAAAGGTTAAATGCAAGAGAAATAACAAAATGCACACAAAACTGTCACTTACCGATAATTGAAAAATTTTAATGGAGAACAATTTCTTGATGGCCTATATAAAGTTCCATGGAATATAATACAAAATTTTGATGACATAGGTGAAACTCTGAGGGTGTGGACTGACTTATTTATGGATGTGGTCTCAAAGCATGCACCAATGAAAGTATGAAATCCAACCTAACTGGCTTAAATATCCAACCTAATTGGCTTAAAAATCCAACCTAATTGACTTAAAAATTGATTGAAAAACATGTCCATGACTCATTCATGTCATATTTAACCAAACACTTGCTGTTACACCCTAATCAATCAGGCTTTAGACAGAAACATTCATGTGAGAGACTGCCTTGATCTCCCTAACTGATAAATGGCTTCAAGTACTTGACCAAGGTAGAATAATAGGATAATAATAGGATCTGTATTTACAGATTTCAGGAAAGCTTTTGACATGGTGGATCATGAAATCCTTTTGAAGAAACTGAAAATCTACCAATGTGATGAAAGCACAGTAAGGTGGTTTACTTCATACATAAGTGAGAGAACACAATGTTTATACAAATAATGTTCTGTCTGAACCTGGAACAATTAGATATGGAGTACCACAAAGTTCAATTCTAGGTCCAGTACTATTTATTTTATTTATTAATGACCTACCACTTTTACTAGGGGACTCAATATCATCTACAGATCTCTATGCAGATGACACAACTTTGTCAGACATCCAAAACACAAAGCATGAACTCGAAATTTTTTTACAGAATCCCTAAACAAACTGGACAACTGGTGCACATGCAATGGCATGGTGATAAATACTGGTAAAACTAAAATATTACTTATCTCAACACGGCAAGAAAGGACAAAACTTGATAGTGATGAACTATGTCTGACATGGAAGAATAAAAATTTGCAAATGGTCTGTCATGATAGACTACATGGTGTTTTGGTAATAACCTATCATGGACTGAACATATCAAACATATCAGTAAAGAAGTTAGTTCAGGTTTATGGCTTAATGTACAGGATATTCAATAACAGTGCTCCTGAATATTTACAATCACTATTCCAGTACAGGCTACCTGGTAATACTCCCCACCTGTGATCCATGTCTACCAAACAGTATAAAATTCCCAAACCAAATAAGGAATTATTTTTAAAAAAGTTTTCATTACTCTGGAACTTTGCTGTGGAATAGTATTCCAGTGGAGATTAGAAATTCCCACTCTTTTTCCTTCTTCCAAACCCAAAATATCCAGTGGCTCCAGAGATGCAGTTAATATAAATAAACTTCCTTTGTATGAGGACCTCATGGTAGATTAGTTCTTCAGCTAATTGTGTTACTCTCTTTAAATAAAGTCATCATCATCATTATTATTATTATTATTACTGCCTCAAATTTCCATTCTAAATGTTGCCCTGCATTTGACTTCCCAATGCCTCACATTCCCATTCTAAAGGTCTCTCCTCATATGACTCCCCAATGCCTCATATTGACATTCTAACTTCTTTATTTCCTCTAGCCACAACCTGCTTTGCACAATAAGAGAGAAGTTGTGATTTGCAACACTGAGCTAAAATCTGTATCAGGATTTCTCCAGCTTCCCAAAATAACTGTCCGAGTATCTTGCCCTCCTTCCACCCTGTTTCCCTAAATCTAAAGCAATAAAGTCATAATTCACACTAATGTGTCACAGTCATATTATCAGCAAGCAATAGTTGTATAAATGACTAGTTCTTTTTAGACAGAATTTAAAATTACTGACAAGTTACTTTTTGGGGTCCCAGGGTGGAAAAGCATCAAAGTTGACCCTTTATTCTCTGTCCATTAAGGTTAAATTAAAATCATCAGGACATAGGTCTTGCAGCAAACAAATATGGGTACATTTTTTAGTTGTATTTTGGAAAATAATTTTTTTAAATCTTCAGAAGTAAAATCTTGGAGCAGAAGTGATGAATATCCATGTCAATCATTGCCAACTCTCAATCCTGGCTATTTGTGTGATTTATTAAGTAATGCTGCCTGGGGTGCTATCAGCTTGTCTGACCATATCAAACAGATCATAGGACTATGTGTTTTATTATGTAATTATGCTTGGGGTGCCTTCAGGATGTTTAGCCATATCAAACAGATCATGTGGCCATGGGATTTATTATGTAATGATGCCTGAGGTGCTATCAGCTTTTCTGACCATATCAAATAGATCATGTGGTTATTTCACTTAAGGATTTAGACCATTTCACCATACAACATGCACAAATCCAACTGTAATAAACTTTTACACCCATATTTCATAACATTTCACTATTATCCAAAATTATGTTTCATTAAAGTGGTAAAACTTTTATTTTTTATTTAATGAAAATACTATACTAATATAAAGGCATTGTTATTTCTGATTTGGAGATGCATCAGTTTATAACTATGATAAGCAGGAAGCAGCTAAAATCTGAGCAAAAGGGACTACTGATGAGATCTCATACACTTCGATTTGTATCTATATTGATGAGGTCTGATACAATTTGATTTGTAAATACAGAGTTGAAAAATAAATAATCAAAAAAGCACTTGTGACTAACAATATATGTTATGTGCAGATAGGTAACTCTGGTATTTATGGATGTAAAGAAACAAAGTGAAATAACGCAGATAATATACAGATATAAAGGTATAAAGCAAAACAATTGCAGATATTCAGGTCATTCGTAATTTAATAACTTTGTATTTTTGTATAAAGCTGGACTGTATTCATGTCAAGCTGGTAACTATCACAGCAATCTCTATACAGCCACCAGAAGGAGAAGCCATGGTGGTTAGCATTGCTGGAGTCATGACCAAAAGGGTCCTGTTTTGAATCTTGCCACTTAAACAGCCCAGATCAGTTACTGTGACCTGTACATGGGCAAAACTCTTTACTCCAATACTGTGACCTGTACATGGGCAAAACTCTTTACTCCAATAGTCTAAGCACTAAATAACTACTTGTATTTCTGTACTGTAAATCACCAAATGACACCAACATAAAAATATACATGTAAAACATTATCAAACCTGTCCATTTGGTGTTTCTATTTAAAAATGCTTAAAATTTAAAGTTTCTGGATTTTGAAAGTGCATGTATTGCATTTTGTTCATTTTTTCCTAAATATATGAGTTTTACTATCCTTGTACCCATTTTAATCGTATGACTTAGCCTAGTAAAAGTGAAAGTAATTTATATATAGAAAGAGCTAAACTGGAGTTTGTGCATTAGTCGCCTATGACCCATATCATATTCATGCTGCCCAATTAATTTCACTATGTATAATCCCAAAATCATGAACAAATTTTGTATAATAAATTACTTTGGTAAATCCGATATTTTTCTTTAATTTTATAACACACTCAGCAAAAAAATACATATCATAAAATCAATATGTTTGAACAGAAGCTGTTTCCTAAATGAAGCTAAAACTTTCACCAAGCAGGATTGCCATAATTTGATTGACCAACAGCTACATCCCTCTGTAATAAGAATGTACAACACAACAATAATTATAACACAAGCATAATCCTCTTTGCAATAAGACCTTTCCAAACTTACCTCAGAATTCAGCTAGCATGAAACAAATAAGGTGAAAAAGAAATCAGGAAGGAAAATAACATTAAGTAAAATTGGTCAAAGAAAATAATATGTATTATCTCCACTTTTTCCCATAGCATTTGGAACATCATCAGTCCATAGCAATAACTCCACACAATGTTATGTCTCAGCTGCTTTAACTTGAGCAAAATTAAAAGTCTTTTATATTCACTCTAGCAAGAAAAGCAAATCACTGTGACCTTAACATGAGGTCATCATGGTTAATATCATTTCAAACATAAATAAAGCCATAACATTTCATGATTGTAGGCCCAACAGTGTCAAAGGAACTGAATTAAAGCAAAATTATATGCAAATGCTGGAACATTAAAAGTAGGTCCATTTGGCCAACTTTTTCCAATGCATGTAGTCCCTGTAATATGAACACATAGATCCGTCAGATTTCATGACTACACATGGAGCATAAAAAGTTGGTCACCTTGACCAACTTGTGCCTGTAGTAAGCAGGAAACTCCACTATGAAAAGACAGATCAAGTTTTATGGCCCTAGCACAACTGCATCAAAGAAATGGAGCTAAATGCAAAAATGCAAGCAGTAAATGACCTATCTCTTGATTAAAGTTCCTGACTGTATATACAATATTTAAAACAAACTTTGGAAGATGTAAACACTTAAACAATCAATGGGACATGATGGTAGTTCACAGTGACCTACTTTTAGTCAACGTTAATAGTAATATCCAAAATGATACTACCCATCAAGTGACATTCGAGGTGGAGAATGGGTTTCAACTCCTCTGAGAGGATGAATCTGGTTGACACTTCTGGTAAGAGGAGTGTGGTATGATGCCACCTACTAACCAGCCTAGCTGATCTCTAAGTTCAGTGACAACTGCACCTGACTGCAAGAAATGGTTTTGCACTCTGAAGTCAACAGTAAGACTCTTGATATTCCATAACACATGATGTTATGCACATAACAGTATTACATAATCTGTACTTACTCAGTTAAAAGTACAGGGATAATTAATAGTCCTCAGCTTTGCAAACTGTTAAGGACCATCATGAGTTATTTGTATTACTGATTATTTACTACTGTAGGTGGTCATTATAATTAAATAATGTATAAGTAACATACTATAATGAAGTCTCTATGCCAAAACCCAATTTTGTATTAGGACGAAAGCACGATTATCCCGTCCCCAGGCACCCCCTCTCCTGTTAATCTAAACAACCACGAAAACAACTTTGCTGAGGCAAGAAAATCTATTTCATTACTGATTATCTGTCAAGGACCTGCCATTAAATCATCATCATAGTCGTCATACAAAATAGGGTTTTCAGGAAAACACCCAATTACAGTCTACTACTGCAGGTTTTACTTGAAATGGCTGGCGATATATATATATATATATATATCGCACAAACTCCAATCCACTATCAATAACTCCCTGTGATTTTCCACATATCGCATGTCTGGAAGCTATTAATGCTCTATTACTATAACTCGCTGGGAGTTTACAAAATAATTGATAATTTACACACACGCTCCAGGGGTGGTCTCATACATTTTACATCATTCGCGAGCGCCTGATTCACCTGTCGAGATATTTTCAAAATTTCAGCTTTCGCTAATATATAGCTTTCATCATGTTGAAACAAGTACAGATTAACCTTACCAATAATGAAAGAACCAGGTTCTAGCATTTTGAAGAAATTTCCATGTAAGAGTATGGATTTATCGACGTAACACTTTTTCAACTCTTCGTCGATTGTGATTTTTGTGTATTTGTCTTGTGATATTGAATTATAAAGATTATCAGCAGCATCAGAAAGTGAGTCTGTGACCCAGGTAAACTTACTAAAATAATTTGAATTTTCTGTGCTAACTAGAGACAACTTTATTTTATTTCTGTTTTTGAAATACGTGCTGTACTTTTCATTGTCAAACATAATCGTCATCTTTAACGTGGTATCTTCCGCTATAATATCTTTCATATTTCATATTTCACAGAAAATTTTACTATCCTTATTTTTGAAATGAAATTGCTAGCGATTTTACATAAAATTTACTGCGTATCGTTTTTAGTATTTTGCAGCTCTGTTCGGTATCATATCTAAGAGTAAATCGTCTTTGACTCGCAGTTCCTGTATCAGATCTAGCATGATAAACTTTTCACCACGCAGATAAGCTCGAAGTTGATTAAGAATTTTATTATAAGTCGCTATTGCTATTTTTATGAAGTATTTTTGTTCTTGTATTTTGGCTCGATCTTTTTATTTATTGTTGATAAGGCAATACCTATCCCCGAAGCAATTAACGATAATGGGTTTGCAGTTCCGCCAGCTGTAGCAATTCCAGCTGTTGTTAGTAATATTGGAATATAATTAAGCGCGCTTATTATTTTGCTGTAATATTTTCTGGCGCGTCTGATGCAGCAAAGATTTTTATGGTAATATTTATAGTATTTGATCAGCTCGTCTCTGTCGCTGTCTTGGAGACCAGAAGAAACATGATTGAAGTCTATTATTTCTTTTTTCGTCATTATGAGACTGTTTCTGTAATTATTTCAATCGCCGTAGTAAAAATATTTTGAGATGAAACCTTATCGATCAGAGCACTACATTTTTTATTGTCAGGATCGACAAGAAACTCTCTGTACTTATCATACACTTCAGATGAGACATCATCATACCTGATATCTGGTAAAACGGGGGATGAAAATGGAGGGTTAAAATGTGTTGGTATTTCAGTAATATCATTAACTCTATCACGATAAATATCTTCCGTTTCGTCGATATAACTAATAACATAAGATAACTGACCCAGTTTAAACTTTTAAAGTACCAGATGCTGCCTGAGAATTGCATATGCTATTCCAAAACTTAAAAGACCGAGAATATCAGCTTCCCCTATATCTAAAGCCGGTAGGTTTAGGTACCCAGCAATCAGCTCTTTGATATTGTTGTATTTTGCTTCTGTCAGTAACTTTCCAGCTTTTTTGTATAGTTTTTAAATGCAAATTTTTTAGAACTATTATGTGCTTCATAATCTCGGTCAATAATGTTTTCTACAGTTGTAATTTTGTCAAGCTCTTGATAACATATGTCTCGTTCGACATCATCATATAACTCAATCCTGGACTCAATTTCTGATACTGCGTTTAGTGCGGCATTAATGTGATTTACGTTATACTTTTCTATATCGCCGGTGAGAGAGTCTATCAAAACTAGATATGCTGTTGCTAGCAGGTTAGTGTCAACGCTATTATCTACTATTTCTAACAGCGTCTTTTTATCATAATAGTTCATACCGAGTACACGAAATACTAGACGTTTAGCAAATGTGTCCTTGAGCTTACGATTTTTTAGAAACTTGTGTTTCCTTGTTTCAGCTAGTTTGTCAAGCTCGTCGTTAATCTTCTTTAGTCGCTCTTGCTCTGGTTTCTTACCACCATGAAATTTTGTTTTTACAAGGTTAGATTTATCAATCGTCAAAACATTTTCTTTATTTAGCTGGAGCAGTGTATTTATCAAACAGTTTTCAACTTTTAATCGTCTTTCTTCACGGTCGCTTACAGGACAGTATTTGCTAATTATATCAAAGTCTCTGATAGCATATTTCAGTTGAGGGCCTCTCATTCTTGAAACCCTGGCAAAATTGTCGCTGTTCCCAGTTAATCCGGGGGAACGTAAAGTTAATTTTTTCATTCGAGCAATTATATTTATTGCTCTTTCCTCTTCCACATTCTCTAGGTCTAGCCGATCAACATCAGCTATTTCGATCTCCGTTTTTGGGTTTAGTATAAAATTATAAAACTCTTGTGCGACCCTGATCGATGGAAGATTAATAGACATTACAGATTACAATCACATTAACATCGCAATGACCTATACTAGGTCATCGAGTCTATATATCTGAAACATAGTCAAACCTGGATAAGTACCTCCTGCGCTGGAAACATAAATCCGGATATACAAGTACTTGTTTGTGGTTAATACAGGATTAAGTATAAGTTGCTGAGAATTAGCAATAAAAACACCTGGTTCTGCATACAGCGTAGTCCAAGTTCTATTATCATTCGATCCTTCTAATCTCCAGTCATATATATACCCGGCTTTTAACTGTAATATACCTTGTAGTTCAAATTTCCATATTGCAACAGCCTCTGGACACAGTATTTTAACTCAAATGTTTGATGTTTCTCCGTCTGTGGTCCAACCTGGCTCGCTATTAAGGCCTGTTAAAAGCAAACGCATAACTTGGATTATTCTCCGAATAATAACCTGACGCATATGCAACAAAACCCCAGTGATTTTCACTCATATGAGCGAGATGAGGAATGTGACCAACGTTATTTTTAGCTCTTTTTGTACTACCACCAATTGCTTGCGATTGGGTAACCCTCTCCACGTACTGTTTATTGGTGAGATCGGAAGTAGAACGGGTATATATGTAGAAGTTATCTTATTGGCAACCATATCGATCGCACAGTTACAATACCACCGGATGTCTTCAGATAATTGGCATCTGCATTAGTAATTGCACTTGCTGATGCTGCACTTATTTCAGCGTCAACATAAAATTTATTTGTCAGACCAAATGGGGCGATTGGATTATAATCCGCTATTATTTTATTGGAGCACATGTTTAACATAGCTGTAATTGTACCACCGGTTTGCTTAACGTAAAGTGCATAAGCAGCTCGACCTGATACATCAATAGCACTGTTTGTTGCAGTAACTGATCTCAGGTCAACATAAGATCTATTTGTAATATCATATCCAGCAGCTGCGTTATATGACGTTGTTATTTTATTTGATGCCATATCTAACGCGCCAGTCATCATATCGCTGGATTTTATTATAAAGCTATCCTTGACAAACTTTACATTTGTTACAGAATCGTTATTGGTCAAAGTTATATTATCAAGTTGGGTATTAAATATTAATTTCCCACCCATATCTAACGCGCCAGTCATCGTCTCATCAGATAATGACAATTTAGAATTATCTACCGAGCTAAGCTGTGCATAGTTTACCGCCTGTGAATTATTTGTTAGAGGAGGGGTATTCGCTCTCAAGATTTGCAATCTTTTGTTTACTCATGTTGATATTTCTAGGCATCTTTCCACCCGATAAAGATAAATTGCCATTACTGAAGCAGCAGAGAGGGTGAACAGACCATTTTGCCTGAGACCTTATTTATGAAAACTAAAGGTTCCTACAAAGACTGAAAAATAAAGTTAATAACGTCAAACCGAAGCCTCTAACTAAACGCATTTTCATACGGGGGAAAAACAGACCGAGTTAACGAAATCTTGTGGGTTAGTTCGTTTTTGTTATTCGTTGTTTGACGTGTATTTTTCGGACGTTATGCGACTCGTTTACGTCTGGGTCACGTACGCGTGGTCTCATCCTCTCTGCTGCTGTAATTAACCAAATATTTTATCAAGTCCGTTACGATATTTCGACCTAGGATCATGTAAATTTATTGTTATAAAACCAAACGGGGTAGCTTGTGCTTTTGAAAAAAGTTTTTGAACTTAATCATATCCATGTCCCCTGAACACCAAGTATAATAAATATTTTGCAGCGTATGATTATCAACTCCGTTAAACACAACTAAAATATTGCAGTTGTCTCTGATTACTTTAGGTATTTGTGTATATCTTTGAGCAACATAAATCACGTCTGTGTTTTTATATCTACCTCGAGAAAATATCCGAGCTGAATTTGATTGTTTGTCCAGCATAATATCATCGTACACTACTAAATTATTAATAAGTCCATCAATGTCATCTACAGGTGGCGCTTCATCAATACTGGTAATAAAATCAATAATATCATTACCGTCCTCATCCAGCAACTTTGCATTTTCATTAATATCTTTAAGTACTTCATAGCATCGTTGATCATCTACAGATGGTGTCACTAAATATAACTTATCCCATCTGAGCCATCTCATTATTAAATTAAGCAATAATTGCGTCTTACCACTTCCAGATGGCCCAATTATTATCATCCTGATAGAATTCGGTAGCGCTGGGTGATGTTTGACTGGCTCTTGTTTTCGTGTCGCTGAGAAATCAATTATATCTATAATAATAAATGATATGAATCTATATTGTGTTCGGTGCAAGGCACCCGCCCCCACCGTTGGTGGGACCAGTGGATTAACAACAATAATAAAAAAAAAAATAAAAACGCGCACTGACAGGTAAGTGTGTGAAATGTGGGACAAACAAATACAGATTTATCTCCCGTGATAAAATCACTGACAATTGTACGAAAACAGGTGGTGATATCGCTACTTCGTTGGGAAAATTACCAGGGGTTCCGTGGGCGAAGTATCCCGGAGAAAAAACATTTACCAGGATACAATTATTGTGGTCCTGGAACTCGACTTGATATCCGACTTGACGAACGAGATCAACCAAGACCAGGAGAGTATCCAATAAATAAGATTGATCAAGCGTGTCATGCTCATGATGTTGCGTATAAAAACAAAGATTTACAACAACGGCATCTCGCAGATGTGAAATTGATTCATGCGTTAAATTCTATACCTGATAAATCTCTCAGAGAGAAGCTTGCTAGTTTTCTAGTGAAATCTGCTATGAAGGGTAAACTAATGCTAGGGGCTGGCAATTAATTATATAACTATTATAATGGAATCCATTTATTATAGCCCAAGAGGATATTGGAAGAGCAGAGGAGCGATTAGTAAACTTGCTGAAGAAGCTTAAGTCCACCTAAAAATATTCAGTACGAGTATTTTGATGTCAGCGTTCCCAATGAAGAAAATCAAGCAGACATTTTGTTTTTACCACATGATACTATTAAAACACGTAGACGTCAATCTCGTACATACAAATACGCGTTGACTGTTGTTGACGTTGCAAGTAGATGTAAAGAAGCAGAACCACTGTCAAAAAAGACAGCAACAGAAGATGCATCTGTGTTTGAATGAATTTATCAACGAGGACCTTAGCGATGGCCACAGTTGCTACAAGTTGATCCAGGCAAAGAAATTTTTGGTGCAGTATCATCGCTGATGAAGCAACATAATGTCAAAATCAGACGAGGACACACCGCAATTCATCGTGATCAGGCAATAGTTAAACGATTTAATCGAACACTCGCTGAGCGGTTATTTGGATATCAGTATGCGAAGGAAATAATCCAAAGCGACATGAGATCCCGTGAATGGGTTGCAAGATTACCAAGTGTAATAGCTGCGTTAAATAACGAAATTAATCGTTCAATTTCTATGAAACAAATTAATGCGATTACAAAGAAACATATACCACCTGACAACGTCAGGCAAAGACATGACTCTCTCTCTCTCTCTCAACCAGTACTGGGTAATGTAACTGTGAGGTGTTTATGTGAACCTGGTGAACTTGAAGGGGGTAAAATATAAAACAATTGATCCTATCTGGAGTGTGACTACACATAAAATTTCTAGCATGGTTAGATCCACGGGTAGCCCTACAATCTACAGACTGGATTCGAATGCCCCTCAGCGTGGATTTGTAGGTGAACAGTTACAAGTAATTCCTGAAGACACACAATTACCACCGCGTTCACGTCTGTAAACTGGCACCCCTACGTCGATTACATTCAAGACAGGTCAGCATCACATTTTCGCGTGTGTGACCAAGACTACTATTAATTCTGTCTACGGTGAACTGTCTTGGATTATTACTCGAATATCCTCATAGCATATTACAGTTACAACTTGTACAATGATTATTCTGTCGTTGTTTTGGTGTTATAATAAATTCAGCGTGCATATCAAAGTCGCGATTATTTTTTTGTCACACTGCTTATAGCCAGATAGTTTTTTTCTTATTACGCCAACACCTTCGGTGTCGCTAGCAGTTTGATTATTATTTTCTGTAAAATTCATAATAACCCTGTGCAGTTGAGATATTATTCTGACTCGAGACACTGCGAGATAAACGAAATTTGACCATTCGATTCTATCATCGACAATCCAGATATTTGTATTAGTAATAGTTAGTCCTTGTGACGAATGAATCGTTATAGCGTATTCTAGCTTCCACGGAGTTTTATCTATGATCAACGCACTCTCAACAACATCAACATCAACTAAAACAATATCATTTAACACAAGATTTTGTTTTTCATTTGTTTCTGGAAGCTCAACATCAACATTCTGTCGTCGAGTATCTGCTGGGTGATAACACAATGGTAGAGGTAGATTTAAAAAATTTTCTTTGTGTAACAAAAATAATTTCTCTTGGAATTCATCACGAACTATCTTTCTACTTGCAACTATTAAATCATTTGGTATCCACAAATTCCCAAAATCATTCACAGGAGTTTCCGTAATTATTTCACGCATTATATCACATTGTATTCTATCTGGCTGTAGTCTCATTAATCTTTTAAATTCTTTCAGGGTATCATCAATAGCTCTATGATCATCGGTTATCTCCTCATAGTAATCCACATACGTTATTAACCACTCGTGCGGAGACTGCCCAACAAAAGGTTGCGGTTGACCATGATCGCCGCACATTATCACAGCAGTATCTTTTGTCAGTAACCAATCAAGAAATATTTTTAATGTTTCTAACGACACCGTGCAAATTTCATCCCAGATGATAATCCGGGTTATATATTTTTCACCCATTCGCTCAGGTGTCCACGTATCCCCGCACCATCTGAAGAAACCATGATAAGTTTGAGATTTTACTCCTCGTTCATTTATTTCTCTGGCTAGCCTGTGTGTAGGTGTCAGCATAATCATATCAACGGAGTTCTTCAAACTCCGACGAAATAATTCAATGGCACGTGTTGTTTTTCCAGAACCTCCAGGACCATTGAGATAAACGGCTTTGTGTCTGACCACAGGATCAAACACAGATGGTGCCGATAATTTGATATTTGATTGTCATTGCTGTAATATATTTCCTTGATTTCAACGCCTGCAGATTCAGAATAATCAAGGATATTTTCTTGTTTTATTCTCCATGATCCCCATTCGTCATTGCCGAGTAACGGTTTTAGTAAATCTGTATATGCTTTATTTCTATAAAATGAATCCGTGGCAACTCTGACCGCGTAACGAGGGAATCTGTTTATCATCGATAATAAATTTATGGAAACGTAAGCGAGCATCGAAGATCTTAAATCAGTGAATTGCGGTGACTCACCATCAATATAACTCACCCGTCTGATAAATAAGCATTACTCCGATTCAAATGTATTTTTTTCCGTTGTATCAGCAATTATAAAATCGAGTTCAGCATCGTCCATAATTAATCTTGTACACATTCGTTTATGGTCATATGATCCTCCTTGAGTAAACTTACCAATTATTTTCCTACCAAGATCTTTTGCAATTTTATTTTCATAATCAATCATATCAGGATTTTTCTTCATATTCTGCCGGGGAATATTTCTTTTGTTGTGGCAACCAAACTTGTATCAAGCATATATCGTAATAGTGCTATTGGAGCCCAATATTTGTCTGAGAAATGTCTTCCAAACCACACATAAATTGCTTAAAGTAATCAGAGCATTCTCCGTATCCAAGAAAACTTCCAGGATAACACGCTGCCATATCAACCGATATAACGTTGTTATGATCGTATTTGGTATTCCACAATCCGCCGTGTCCGTATTCGACACAACTGCGCTGGACATCAACGAGAAATTCCAATTGTGTCGGTTTCCATGAATTTTTCTCCTGAGCAGCATGGGCAACAACCAATGGAACGGTGAAACAATTAGTTAGTAATTGTTCAACTTTGACATCGTCGGGGATATATTTCCGAGCAATATTTTTCATTTCATCGTGGTGTGATTCTTCACGATAAATTTCACCGTTAGGTCGTACAAGTTGATCATAATATATGGCTTCTGAACTTCGAAATAACCACACAGACACAGGGTCACTCTTACTAATATCATTGATAACGTCAAATATATAATCGATGTAAAATTTAACTATTCTATCTCGTGAAAATATTGTCACCGCGGACGTCCATGCGTGTGCGTTATGATCACTGATCGTTACATGAGCTCCTCTTGATGTATATTTCGACGCATACAAAATCTCTCCGGCTAGTGTCTTCACTGTTATTGGGAATTTTAATTTCTTTTCTACTTTAGCAACATCGCTGATAGATGCTCCGGTATCTTTAACTGTTTCTGCCCAGTTATTTATTTTTTAACGTCTTAGATCAGTTAAACCGTTTCCGCGTATTGCTTTTGAGAAATGTTCTATAACTCGCTCAGCTACGCAATTTAGCCTCCTTGACGAAGTCAGCGAGGACAATTTCATTGGTTTGAGATTATTAGGGCTAGGTTTATCATTTAACGGATATATCGCATAAACTACTGCAGTTACAGGATACGCACGTTCATAATAAGGTTTATAAATACCAGTCAATGTTCCTGGTTTGGATTTTTTATTTAATATAACAGTATTATTTCCAGTGTGTCCTGACTGTGTCAGGCGGACAGGGTCACGTTTATCACGGATAATCCAAATGTCATCATCTGTCTGCACAATAAATTTTACCAGAATAATATATCGCAGATTGTCGAGATAGTTGATAATATTTCTTCCTCGTTCGTCATTCATTCTAGTATAAGCAATACAGCTGATGTCGGCAATAATTCTGAATGTTGACCAAGAATGAGCCGCATCATCATTGCGAAATTCTTTTTTAACTTCACGGATACGACCAGTTATATCGCTATTTATCAAAGCTAGATCTTGCATCGAAAAACTAAATTTAGATTTTGGTAGTTTGTCAAGATCGAATCTTGCTCTGGAAGGTTCAATTGCGGATAATCTCTCAGATTCCTCCATGCTATAATTAAGACAAATATATGTTTAATTAGATTTTAATTATATATATAATGATACAAGCAAATAACAAATGCAGGTGGTTAATGATAGGATTTTCTCTTCCTTGTAATAAATCATGCGAAAATGAATTCTGTGGTTACCACATGCAAAGTTTTCGCAAAGGGAGTCTAGGACCGAAACCGTGTTTACGATGTGGTGTTGGGGTCAGAGGAGAAACTCGGTTATGTGTGCAATGCGGTGGTAAAAGATACAGTGAGCTGAAACGATATTATGATAAAAAATATAACGCCCTGATATCTCCCATAAAACTGCCGAAGACTATCTCGCCAGGTTTCAAAATAATCATTTAGACAAATAATATTACTATATAAATGAAGCAAAATGAATTTGTGAAACATCCAATAATTAAAAATTATGAAGCATCTTGTGATGGTGTCATCAGAAACTGCAGATTAAAAAAATCAGTCGGAAATGTTGATAATACTGGTTATTTCAGATTTAATGCTGGAAAAAAAAGATACTTATAGGTTTATATTCGAATGTTTTCATGGGGTCATCGAAGACGGACTTGTAATTGATCATATTGACGGTAATAAAATCAATAATTCTTTAGGAACTTTGCAAGTTATTACACAGAGTCAGAATACTGCATGTGGAAATACTGGGAGATGTAAAATGTTTGGAAAGAGGGCTGTTAAATCTATAAATGTAGAGACTGGTGAAGAGAGAATTTTTAATTCTATAAACGCAGCTGGTAAATATTTTGGTATTCACTCGAGATCAGTAAAATATTTGGCAGATAATATAACCAGATCGGTCTTTTCAAATAAATATAATCAGCGAATAAAATTTAAGTACGCTACCATTTCTGAATAAAACAAGAAAATATTGCAGTTGACGAAGCGAGACAACTCCGTCAAGTAAATCTCTCTCTGGTAGATTAATTATGCAGTTGTCTCCCATGTGCTGCCTACATGACCACACATTTATATTCAGTAATATATATATATATGTAATCCCTCAACACTGAAGTCTGAGGAATCTATTTCATATGATCAAACACAAAAATCTCAATTCCGTGATTTTTTCTTTGACGTTGTCAAGATGATATTGAATTCCGTGATAAAATCACGGCGAACCGCGCTATAGTAGATTTCTCAGATTTCACATAAGCCGTGTGTGCGGTAGTCATTATCGATTTTTTTTGTTGTTGTCTAGACTGCATGCGGATAGAACTGAAATAATATCTATCCAACACATTTACTAACACAGTTATGCCTTGATCAAATCAAGGGTTGAGAATATAGTATCTTAACCAAGTCAGAAATGGCAGAAATATGTAAAATTGTAGATTTTCGCGATTTATTTTATTCAGAAATCTGGTAGTATATGATAATCACAGAATCTGGTGTATATACTTATCGCCATTGACAGAGTCCATGACTATGTTACGGGACTAGGTAATTATATAATTATTTCTAAAACGTATACTTATAACAGAAGCTTATAGTGTAGTGGTTAGCGCGTCTGGCTCTTATACTCGAGGCTGGTGGTTCGATTTCCCGTAACGGACATATTGTCGGGGGTGGCGATCAGATGCCAATTTTTCTAATATAATTGGGGAAGTTCCCCTGTGTACACCTCCTCTCTCCACGTCAAACAACGTGGTGAGTGTGTTTTGCACTCGCCCCGGGGTTTGATTTGGGGGGAGTGTACATGAAAATTTGAACTCCCTAAAATAAGCAACAGGATGATGTGCGCTCGTGACCTTGTGACCTCACTGAAGGGTACCCCACACAAGGACATTCAGAAAAAATGTTCGCCAGACGAAAAAGCCTCGTAAGGTGCCTGTGGCTCATAAGAGAGACCTTAACCATGAAGAGTGCCTGTGGGCCATAAGAAAAAGGCCTTCCAAATGAAAAGTGCCATAACAAAGGCACCAATGAAAGGACTCTTAGGACCTTATGGTAAAGGCTTTACTGGCAATGAAGGGACCCGTGGGATAGTAGACCGATCATCATAGCTGTTGTTTATTTTTGTATTTATTCAGAAAATATATTTTTATATTTATTCAGAAATAATATTTACATTTATTCAGAAATATATTTATGTTTATATTTATTCAGAAATAATATTCATATTTATTTTCATTCAGAAATATATTTATATTAATTTTCATTCAGAATTCAGAAATATATTTTCATTCAGAAATATTTTTTATTTAAACAAATATTTATTATATAATGAATCATGAAAAAATTAATGCTAGTATTGTTACTATTAAGCAATTACAACAAGACGGCATAAAAATATCTGATGAACTTGATCCTGAAAAAATTATGCGTGATTTTGAATCATTACAATTTCGGAAATCCGAAAATAGGTATATGCTGCCCTCCGATTATAGATTCATAAAGTTGATCCAACAGTCGATGTTACAATCACTGGCGGCAATTACAGATACGCAGGTGAAATTATTTGTTCCCCTTTCACGGTACATCGAAAAGGTCAGGTCAGAATTACCTCACGAATACGAAACAAAAAGACTTGTACACGCTCGTATAAAACAGCTGAGAGATATTATGTCCGCGAATGAAGTTGCGGAAGAGTTACTGGCGAAAGATAACGACGAGTGTGACTCCGGTGCTATTAGCACCGATGGTGAAAGTGACTGTAGTGACGTTGACAACGAAACTAATAGTGTCTCCTGTAACGTTGTCGTGACATAGTCACGGGACTGAGACAAGACGGATAATTCATTTCTGACCCCCTTGACTACGTCAAGGATAAAATCCGTGATTATATCACGGGGGTAAAAAAAAGGGGGTAAAAAAAAAAAGTATTTTATCCTTGACCTAGTCAAGGGACAGATTTTTTTTTTTGCTTGGTGTTTTCTATGATGCTGCTCTATGAGCGTATATACAGATTTATATTTAACGTCTCTGACCTAAGGTCCAACAAGTGTCCAGTCTGGTCAGTAAGTTTGAAATGTATCCGCGATAAGAGCAGACTATGACATTTTAGATAAACAACGTTGATTGGTTCTGATACAATCAAATACCCTGGTGGCACTTGAGGGGTAAAAGAATACAGAATATATCCCTGCTGGGCATGATTGGATTTTTCAGCGTCAACTTGATAGCTGCCATCAATGACATCACATACTAGATTGACTGCGATCGTTGATGTTATATTGACGATGCCCGGCGAGACATGACGACCTTCGTTGCAACGATTATTATTATATCTGAGAATATTTGATGGCGGACCTATTTTTCTCCACGATTCGAAGATCTTTGGAAAATTCACATTAACGAGATCAATTACTGATTGTCTTGATTCACCGATTTTATGTGTTTTATATGAATTTTCAGTTTGTTCAATCTCATATCTTATAGTTGTTGGATCTGCAAAAAATTTATATATATTTTTGATTACAACATGTTTAGTATATTCGAAATCAATTAATATTTGATTCAGATGCGGATTGATTCTGTAATATTCTTTTTTTATGTCCTCTTTGTAATTTTGTATCAAATCAATGATAAAATTTTTAATATTAGTAAATGTCTGGTTAGATTCATCTATCATTGCTGGTAATGTAGTGTCGAGAATGCGTAAATCCAAACTTGCTGTGGCTTCTCTTCCTGGAATTCTCAAATCAGGAATTTTTTCTCGTTCATCAATAAAAAATCTATCAATGGACCACAGATGATTATTTCGATAATTTGGAGTTTTAATGAAACTTTGATCTGTTGTCAGAAATTCATCGCGGCGTGGTTCTGGTGGTCCAAAATAATCCGGTGGGACTTCAGGCCATCCTAATACTGATCTGATTGAAGATTGATATATGTCCACGGCGTAATCTGGCGATAATATTTCGATGGCCGATGACAGCGTTGGCTCATGAACAGTAATAGCTTTGATTCTTTTCCTGTAATGGATTTAATTCGGCGTTGGAATTCTTCATTGATCTGTTTTATTTGACAACTGCCAGTTGGAATACTGACTACTTGCCAATCAGGAGTTCAATCGGGTTTGTTTTTATTTGCAAATACTAATGTATTCTTTGGTTGCAGTCCACCGAACGATTTTGATCTAATATTTGGCAAACTATAATAAACCCCTAATTGCGCTAATGCAATTTCTTTTGCTGGTATTGCAGTTGGAAAATTAATACTGAATTCAGGATTAGTTGAACTCGCTGATATCATTGTAGTTCTTACCGAAGCAGTATTAGTGACGATTTGTTGCAGCCAGCGACGTTGTCATTATTATACTATTATTATTCTAAACCCCTGATTTCTTCATCATTTTCGTCAAATACTTCATGGTAGATTTTTACCATCGCGCTGAATTCTTTATCGGATATTCTGCCATCATTGAACGACGACGAAATCAACGATGATAGTTTGGAATATGCTGTTGTTGCTGTATGTAATTTTACCACATACTCGTGTAATTTTGTGTTCGTGCATGTATCTATCTTCTTTGCAATAATACTAAAAATACCCGCTATAGTTGTTGCGGATGAAACGATAATAGTTATAACTACAGGCGCAGTCACTGACGCCGTCAGTGTTGATAATATTACACCGGTTCCAGCAATGAGCGCAGAAACTGAATAGACAACTATGTCAACGACAACCACGCGTCTTCGATATTTTTTCACTTTTATTGTATAATCGTCGATGATATTTTTTAGTTTAGTTTGCCACGCACATACTTGAATGTATCTGTATCGCTGAACATCAATCATTATATTATATTAAGTAATTAATTGAGGTGTTTCAGCTACAAATTCCAGACACCACCAGTAAGACGCTGTGGTTATTGTTTTTATCGGATGGTTAAAGTATAAATATTTTTTCTGTGTCTTTATTTAACACTACAGATACAGTTCCAGAAAAAGCATCAGTTGAATGACGCCGTGGAAATGTAGTAAATATCCTACATTTTGCGGAGCTGAACACTGTCAGCCTGTACACGCCAGTAACCGTCGCGGTGTGTCTGATAGTGTTATTTTGCTGTGATCATGTTGATGATCCTGATGATACTGTGTATACCATATTAGCAATCTACTCACCGTGAGGAATTTTAATCAGATTAGTTTTTTCAACGATATCGGGAATTCCATTGACAATATCGTTGAGTCTTGTGTTAATGTCGGCGAGTTTAATGTCAACAGTTGCTGGACTTCCAAAAAAATCATTAATAGCTCTGTTTATATTTCTACGAAAATGTAGGAATGTTTGTACGTGATTGGAAAAATCAGTTTTGAGTGTAGTCATTCCATCGTTGATTGTCGTCAACGAAGTTGTTACCGGAATTTCCTTATCAGCGACATATTTCTTCGTTGCAGCGTCGAGATTATCTGTTGGTTCTCCTACATTAATAATTTTATTGTTATTCATGTTAATGACGCCGTTCATTTATCGCCGGTTTTTAACAATCGTTCACTTATGCTATCATCGATCGACAATGGACTAACAACACTAGGAACAAGTTTGTCCTCTCTGTCATGTATAGCAATAAGACCGTCTCGAGATAATCGATTACGAATAATAATATCGTTGATTGAAATATTACTCGTCTTTAATCTTCCTTCACGGTTTTGAAATACAACAAGTTCGTTTGGATCAACGTTGGCAAGATTGAGCAGGTCAGATAATTCATCATTGATCTGTTTTGTTACTCGCTTGAGTAAATCTTCATCTGGTGCTTATTGGGTTCCGAACGTTGTTCGAGCTTTAGCTGATCTTCTGTAAATATCTACCATAATATTATTAGCGATTATTTAAAACAGAACTCGTATATTCGTGTACAGCCTTATGGGGTGGTTTCGCTGATCTTGATACAGCATCAAGTACCGCCAGTGCTTCACGGCCACATATTGGAGGATCCGTTAATGTTTGTGTTGGTAGCGTTGAATACCAGACTGGAATATTTTGAAGTCTGTCGATATATTTTAAAAATTCTTTTGGTGGAGCCAACCCATACAAATCGAAATAAACAATACCACGTGGATCGATCGCGTACGCAACCCAATGAGTACATGCACCAGAGTTTTTATCGAGATTAATGATACCGGTTTCAATCGAGTTTGGTCTGTGTGGTAATTAATCACGCATAAAACACCTCTGAAAGTTTTGATGTTTAGTTGCTTAGCAGCATCGAGTAAATCAAAATTGGACAACGGGAAAATCAACGAGTCCCTGGAATTCTTAATCCTTTCCCGTATCGAGTTCCTGGAAGTCTCAGACCCTTTTTTTTTTTTTATTCCTTTTCCTGTTGCTTTCTTTAATGCCATTCAAGCAGCTGTTCCAACTGCACCTAACGCAGCTGCTTTTGCAACAGCTGGGGCTGCAGCGGCTATTATTCCTGGAATAATTGCAAGAAGTGGAAATATACCACCTATCTTAGCAATGTTTTTGATAGCACCCGCAGAAAGATTTACGCGTATACCTTTCTTTGATTGTTTGGCTTCATTGAAATACTTGAGCTGGCGTTCTGTCAGCGATAGTTTATTTGGACCAGCTGCGATTTGTTCTCGCGCTAGAGATATTTTTACTCCAGATTTTTTCGCTGATGCCGACTGCAGTTTTTTAATCTGACCTGGAGTCAGACTGACACTAACATGATGATATGACAATTATAATTTTATTCATGATCTAATTACACGTTTTCTACTGGCGCATCAGTGACTCTGATTCGACCACCAACACCTTCAAGTAATATTGTCTTATCTCTGAGTATAACGGCGATTGCTCTATAATTAGCAATAGGTCATAGCGTAACACGAGCTCGAAAGTGTATATCAACGACAGACTGCCTGAACAAATCCAAATGTTCCATTGAAAAGTAATAGATCGGATACAGTGTTGTAAAATCCCGCTGGGATATTTGTAAACCAGTATCAACATTTTGATCACGCCACATGAAGGTCATCAGACGATGATACGCACGTGCAACGCTATTTTCTTCAAAATTTAACAAAATATCCTCAGCTGGTTCTTGATGTCCATTTATTCTTAAAGAAACTTCAGTAACGCCGAGTTTGTCAAATATCATAATACTTTGTATTTGTGAGTTTAATCGTTTAACATCTTGAAAAGTAATAAATATATGTCGCGGTACAGAGACACCTTGCTGTGATGCTATTTGCCATGTGAATAAACCATTAATATTGCTCTGGATAGAATCTGTAGTTGTTGTTAACCATGAAACCAGGAAAAACCAGGATTTGTTAACCAGAATTTACCACCCTGATTCATAAAGAAATCAGGCGTTGTTCTTCAGCGATCGATGGAGTCATTGTTGGCATCCACAGTAAAAATTTTGTCAGTATTACTTTACCATGAAGTGCTCTAGTTGTGGCATCATCAGCTCCTCTAGCGTGCCATATTGCATCATCGTCTGTGGCTTTTCGTAAGAGTACAATTGTGTGTTTGGCTCCAAAAATCACCTTTCTAACATTTCTGCAGAATCCAAATATATGTGACAACGGAATCGCACATGAAAATCTTTCATCGTCGCCCAGCATTGCTCGACGTGATGCGATTCCCAAGTTGAAATTTTCATTCATTGATACAACTGTATCCCAAGCTGCATTTAGTGTTACATTTCTGTACTCTGGTTGATCAGTTGTATCTTTGACAAACATCATTGATGGACCAGCTGATCTTGAGTAATCAAGACTGTATCTTGCAAGACCAAGTATCGTTGTGGCAACGTCGATGTCGTTATGACAAATCCCAATCTCTCGTCCATCAATCATATATGCGGCACTTTTGAATAACGCCATAATACCATTATTGACAAAACCAACTCGATCACCAATTCCGTAATCTGTATTATCTAACTTTAAATGTCTGCCTTCGACTTCAATAAATGCCTCAGCAGGTAAAAAATATCTGCTTGTATCCTGAACTTGTAATTCGATTCTTCCACGCTCGTCAGGTACACGTGCGTCATAAGAATAATACTGATAATTACGTACCGATTCATCTTTGAGAACTGGTGCGTCCATGTCGAATGCGGGATCAGATATACGTTTGAACATCCTTATTATATTTGTTATCGTTTAACACGAAAACCACTTCCTGCTACCAGACTAAAGGTTATATTTTTTTTTTCTTTTTCACCAGCCAATGACGCTAATTTTTTATTAGCGGCTTATTTTACTAACGTTTGCAGGCATCACTTCAGTGTTGGGTAATTTTACTGGCTGACGTTTTCGTCGTATTAATCGTGCTAGTCTATCCTTGATTGCTGAAAATGCTTTACTGGCAACATCACCAATACCCTTTTTACGAACAATGTCAATAGCTTTCATTCCTAGTTGCTTTGCAATCGGTATTGCTTTCGGAGCTATCCTTCTGAATAAACCCTGAACAACATCACCGAGTCCATCTCCGTAGAATGTTTTATATGTAGGTAATCTCGAATTTATCACCCTGACCATAGCTGGTCCACGTTGAGCAACATGTATGATCATCTTATTATAGTAATTATATCTAACTGTTTAATCACTATGATAATCATCGGCGATTTCATTAATAAGTTCACGGTAAACATTAATATCCATAATACCGCCTGTAAATAATCGTTGACAAATAGCAGCTGCTTCATTAATGATTTCTGGAAAATTATTACCAGCTCGTTTTCCGCCAATCAAAATTTCTAATCTGTCCACCTCAGCAAGGACATTACCGGGACATAGAGTAATAAGACCACTTCCCCTGGTACCTGTACCAATACCACTTCCAGTGGCACCCGGGTTATCCTGCAATTCTTATTTTTCACCTGTTGTTTCCACTGTTTTTCTTCTTCCTTGATTTTAATTTCCTTTCTGCTTTTGCTTTATCAAGTTGTTGTTTCATTTCTTCTTCTTTTTGTTTTCTTGTTTCTTTTACTTGTTCAATATACTCTTTCACTGTCTGGTTAAAAATATCAAACCGATTAACATCTTCCACAGATCTAATCTGTGGAATATCATGAGCTATACGATATACATCTTTAACCCAATCACCAGTTTTTAAGGTATTATTATGCTCAGGTTTCACATATTTTTCTCTTTGATAATATACATACGCGGCAATCTTTATTAATTGATCTGGGTCTTTGATAGCGGCAATACCTTCAGGTGTGAATTTATCTACTATTTGGGTTTTGGTTTTCGGTGGTTCAGGTTGTGGTTGAATTTCAAGTGGTGGTTGAGGAAGTTGCCTGGGTGGTGGTCGAGTTGCTCGAAGACGCCCAGCAATATCGGCAGGCAATGTTTCAATAGCTTTTTGTGTTGCCTCAGTTGCTGAAACAATTGTCTTTGTTGGTTCAGTAATTGGTTTAAATAATTGTTCGGAATCTTCTGCAAATTCCATCTGAGACTCCTGACGCGCTTGTAATTTTTGTCTGACAGAATCACGGACAGGTAGATATTTCTTAATTGCCTCTAATCGCTCTCGAGCTTGTCTAGCTGAGTGAGCTTCACCAATCATTATTGATATAACGGTAATTTAATTATAGCAGCAGAGAGGGTGGACTGACAAAAATTACGCGAAGGAGTACATAAACGAACATGCATAAAATTTACAAACACAGGTGTCACGAACGAGTAACAGCGTAAATAACCCACGTAGAGAGAATCTCAATTCGGTTAGAGGTTCAGGTTTAGCGTTATTGAACCTATATTTTTTGCCTTATTTAGTATGCTTTTCCTGCTTAAATATATTTGCTCGAAAAATAATTTGTAGGGTTCACCCTCTCTGCTGCTCCCAATGAGGTCAGTCTAACACCTGTCTTGGAAGTAATTTTAAACAAGCACAATTCGGTCAAAAAATGTTACTTAATGTGTGTTTTTGCAAGGAGTAAAACTGCCGTTGCTTCTTGGAGCACTTCCGTTGTAAAATCTTCATTTTCGGAGGTGCATAGTTTTACACTTTGTGAAGCTCTTCAGTTTCCGAGTAAGGTAAATCTTGCTTGTAGTTCGCATCCCAAAATGCCTATTTTTTTAAAAGAAACCAGAACTTGTGAAGTTTGTTATTTACTAATGTAGTATTAGCCTGGTTCCTGGTATATATATATATATATATATATATATATATATATATATATATATATATATATATATATATATATACACTATGTCTATGTTATTATGTGTAGGAGTCATACACGGGTCCAGTCTAATGTAATACCCACTCCCTTTTTGATATTAACCAATCAGAGAATGTTGCGTCAAAAACATGACATGTCCCTAAGACTGGAATACCAATCTGTGTCGTGGTACCCTGGCCTTACAGGATTCCTCACTCAGGAGTATATGGTACCGGCCTACCCAACCTACAGTGTTGAAAAGGAGTTACTGTTCCTGGACTGATTTACTGGTCTTCAGTGATGAAAGGGTTAAAAAAAAAAAAAAAAAAAAAAAATTTCAAAATCAAGCAAAAGAAGCAGCCCAAGAATAGTATGCATCTTGGGGTTAAACATTAAATCATATAAGTTTCCAATCTTCTCTCCCAAGTATTGTTCGTTTACAAACCCTGTTTAATCCTTGGGGGGGGGGGGGCACGGTTTGATCACAGGAGTCTGACGTTTTATCAATAAAGTTCGATGAAATCTCTGCAAACACGAAATCACTTTATCGACACTATAAAATAATATAAGGAGTGCAAACGTGACCCCAGTCCTCTGCTCGATTCGACTTTTCTCACGCGTCTTTTAATCGCTTCAAATTCGCAAGAAGACTGAAGAACTACACATATCCATTCAAAAGACAGTAACGTACCAACGCATAACTCTCGGACGACCATTGCATGAATCCAATCCGGCGAATTAACATTTATTTTCACCATTACGGTCACAAACCCTTTCTACCCGACTCCATCAGGCGGAAGTAGCGGTAATTTCGTGTTGTCAGAGATTTCATCTAATTTTATTGAGAAAACGTCAGACTCCTGTGGTTTGATTCACCTTGTAAAACAAGCAGAAGTAACTATTTATGATATAAAGTATTAGATGTGAAATGGATTTCTAATTTCAAATATACTGCTTAGAATTATAACTTTTTAGTATAAATATAATAACCCCTTCTTTCTGAGTGCAAATTAAGTCTCCAAGTGTCCAATATTGTTTTAAAAGTTGTGATATAATTCTACTTTGAGTCCCTCTGATCCCAGGCTTTTTTCATTGCACATTTTTAAGAACATTTGCTGTTTCTGCATTTGATATTAAGGAATGTTTCTGGAAATCTCCCACTCCATTTTCTTCTTAATAGTTTCTCATTATATCAGTACAACATGGTACTCTATTGTGAGGTTTCAATTTAAACAAACTTTCAAATGTTATGATAGAAACTAACGTCAACTATTATTTAATGGATTATATGAAAGAATGTTTAACTTTGATGAATATTGTAACTGAAGCAGTAACGATAGATACAGAACATTATGAATTTGTATTTAGTTATTTATTCCTTTCAATACGTTTCCTTTGATTCATTCAAAGACGTTAGATGCCTCATTGTGAAACTGCGTGATTAATGGCAAGTGAATCTTGAGCGTGTGTAAACACGTGTTAAGAAAAAATGTATATGTAAAACAAGATAGGTTAAAGCTACACCCCTAGCAGTTTGAAAATAGTTGCATCAAAAGAGCATGGAGTCTCTGCTATTAACCTCCAATATTTTGCATATGCTTCATTATGAAAAGAAATGGCAAATAAGTGCTTGTAACCTTTGTTATGGGTTATTTTTCTTGCTCACATTTTTTGTTCACTGTTAAATATTTCTGCCAACCATTACCAATTTCTATGTGTACATCTCTCTCTCTCTCTCTCTCTCTCTCTCTATATATATATATATATATATATATATATCAAACACATACACACACGATTATCACTGTATTTCTGACATTGAAGGATTCATTATAAAAAAATTAATTGTTAAAATTAATTACTTTAGTAATTATGTCACTGGTCCAATATATACTGAGAAAAGGTAAAAATTGGGGTGCAGTTCATGTCTTGTAATATAAATGTCACACATTAAGTACAGTTTGAAGATATGGTGTATAAAACAATGCAACATTGAATTACAGAATTAAATAAATATTAATTTCAACTTTAGAATCATGCAGCTGGGGGGGGGGGGCGCTTTATTTAACATTGATTCACATAATAGCGGATTTAAATTGCATTATGACTGGGATTTCGGTTAACGCTTCCAGAATGTTTGCCAAAAGTGTTTTGTTGCAAATATTCGGTCTAATCAATAATCAATCCAATAACAAATGAAGCTTTAAACACGAGGATAGTATTATGTCATTGCAGTAGGTTGGTAGGTCCTATTACAACGTTATTATTGTACTTGACTTTCCCCCACCCCCATCCCAAGAAACTCAGTTTCTACCTCACTTTTGATTTTTATACTAAGAGCATCAAGGACATAACACATGCACAAAACAACGACATTTCATTCATCAATTTATTTCTAACTTGATCTTTGCCAGGGGGTTTCTAATACTATTTCTGTCCAAACGGGGGTTTCCTTATTGACACGGTTTACATACCATAAATACGCATAGGCGAATCTGTGTTTGTCACGCAACAGATGTGATTTAGTTCTCATCTTACGAAAAATTCTTTAAATTTCTGTACATTAACGAGTTAAATGTAAGAGTTCCACCCTTTGTTTCGTCATTTTTTAGCACTTAGTCGTCGCAAATATTGGATACATCCGACACATTCTTTTTACTAAATATGTACTGTTCCAGAACCAGAAAAGGGTAGCGAGCAGTCTCTTTGGTTGCTTACAGCTTTGGTTTTGATTTGAAATGCAGACAAGATGATCATGTTATGGGGCACCAGGCTGCAATCAGCTTAGGCTGATAAATCAGCCCCACACATAAAATGATACTGACTGGCGTTTTTGAGGCTGCCATCGCCTATTCATTAAAACCTGCATATACACTCTTCTATGCACACATCGGTGTACATTTTATAGACTTACCTATAATTTCTCGCGTCTGTTGAACTGGAGGGTTCTTTGGCGATATGTACATACTATTTCCTGATAAAATCCTATGTTTGGGGACTTGCAAATCTACGTGGAATAGCACAACCTCTTGTCCTGTGGCTCTTTTGAAATTCGCGCGAGATATGGTTGTTACCAAATACCGCTAAGTGTCTAAACTGTAAGCAGGTATGTTCCGGAAGGATTTGCATGCAGCAAATTTGCACATTTCAAAACATAGGATACATCAGATCCTCATATCATCTATCAGTATCAACTCAGATTTGGGGTTTGATTTATCGGTCTACAATCAGTTTAGATTTTATAAATTGATGAATGAAATGATTGAGTTTATTGCATTTCTATATCCTTGATGATTTTCATTTGTAAAATCAGTATGGGGGCACAACCTGTTGTGGAGGTAGGCAAATACTATACTTAACATGTTTCAGTATACTTTCGTTTTCAGTTTTATTATCCTGCATCAGTAATCAGCTTGTGAGAGATTGGTCACGGTGAATAATTTTCACTTCTGAGTCACTGATCTGCCAAAGTGCTGAGTATTCCAAGGTGACTTCTGATGTGATGTATTGAAAAGAGAACGCCCTATTACCATGGGTTTTGAAAAATACAGTGACCATCAGTAGTATTGTTGATGATTCAAGGTTTCATATCAGTCTGTTGAATTGACATGGTTGCTAGGACGTTTTTCCACTTCTGCTTTGGTTTTTGTTATGTCTTGCCTATGGGACCTGGCTTGTGCTCGGCTTCTTGAGAGTCTATTAACTTAACTGGACTGCTGGGGAAGCACATGTGATTGCTCAAATGTAGCATTATGGGAATTTTATTCAGGCCGCATTCTTGCACATTTGTTCTGATGGAGCCACCATCATGGATTTTATCTGTCCACGGCCTTTGGAATGTCCTTCGATTTTACTGTCTAATATAAGTACAACTTTGGATATTGCTCATTTTTATCACCAAGTGCTATGGCAACTTTGGGATACCCTTGGATCTTATTAAGTTACATCATAAATCATCTGATTTTATCTTTAAATATTATGATCAATTTTGGATAACCTTGGAATGTATCATTAAAGCAGATAATTCGATATTCTTGAATATTATTGATAAATCTTGTAATCAGGTTTGGATAACTTTGGATTGAGAATAAACAGGACCAAGCTTTCTATGCTTCCAATTTGACCAATAATGTATATTCTATTGGTTGTTCTAATTTCTATAATTTTATAAAATATATATATATTCGTTGTCATTTAATGATAAAGTCCATTGTTATCGAATATTTATTATGATTTGACGATAAAATCCGAGGTTATGCAAATTTCTTATGATTTTGTGCTAAAAATCTGAGGATATCCAAATTTATAATCTGATTTAAAAATAGAATTCGAGGTGTTCCAAATTCCGCATGATTTTTACGATAAAGGTGGTGCTCTACAGTTTCATAATTTGCATTGGGTTAGACTTTTAATGTTAAAGAATTTCCCAGGTTCTTCTCATTGGTGATACTGGTTAGTTAAAAAAGACTTCATGTAGATTAGGTATTAATAAAAGAACTTTTAATTCCCTTTATTTGGGGGCATAATTGATGGATATAATATGAGTTATAGGTTATACAGCTTTGCCTTATTTCAGATGTGCATCTAATAAAACACTGCTTGATCCGCATGGTCATTTTCACTTCCAGAAATTTAGAGCAAAATTGTAAAAAAAAGAGCCAATAACTTTTTTATTTGATATATGTTCTTGTTCATTCATTGCTCCTTCAGAAGCAGGTATTGTCTTTTCTGTCGAAATTTATTTTCCCCATTGTAATAACTGCTAAAATAGTAAACATTAGACTAAACCAGGCTGATTTTTCAGTATTCTGTAGCAGTCATTTTAGTCAGTTGTATGCTTCATTAATGTACAATTTAAACAAGTACAATATCCAAAATATTTCTGTATTTTACATGAAAGTAACATAGAGGTATGACAACATCCTCTCCCGTGTGCATGTTGCAACGCAAACAACTTCATCTTACACCTGTTACTCTCTCAGAAGTTATTATATATATGGAGCGTCCCCTTAAAGACCACATAGACGTTACTTGTGTAATTTAATAATCGTTCTATACTGAAACGTTTAAGTCGCAATCATCGAAACAGTCCTTTTGAAAAATTCTCATGTTTTTTCCTTTACAGAACAAAATTCATTAGTAGCAAAGTTCCAAACAAGCCCAGCCCCACTACCCCCACTTCCCCATCATGAAATTTGAATTATTTAAAAAAAAAAAAAAAAAAAAGAAAATTGCATATTGCGTGTTCTCAACATAGCAACGAGTGATATGCTAAGAGACAAGAACATGAAACTTGCTATAGTTATTCATGAAATGTCACTAATAAATTTTACAGTTTGAAAAGGGCTGTAACAAAGTAGGTTCATGGTGGTCAAAGGTCAAAATGTAAATTGTTTGCTTATTCTTCTGACACTAGTATATGGAAGAAGCGATTTTGCTTTGTCATCATTTATTTCTTAATTTCATTACAAATGAATGAAAAGAAACGTTTTCACATATATTTTCTCCACTGAATGCACAGTTTTAAATTTACGTTGACTTCCCTCGTGATATATATCTATCAACTGGTATATGGTTGAGTGATTTGGACAAAAGCGCGATTGATATTTGCAAATAATATCATTTTCATGCAATTAATTGCAAACATGCTTGAAAATGACCCTTTCCATGATTTTGTCTGCACAACCAAGTAAAGAAATTGGTCAGTAATCGGTGGGATCAATTTTGCTATCGTTCTTGTGTATTGGTAATACTACAGCTTTTTTTTTGCAAATCACGGAGAAAAGGTTTCGTCGAGCGATCTGTTGAGTATAATACACAGAGGTCTTATAATTCCTAATGCTTCACTCCAGTGACTATTCTTGTAAGAGCCACACACTTTATTTAGAGGAATTCTTATTACTGTGCGAAGTGGGAGTTCCAGGAAAGCTACATTGGTATCGCTGATTTTAGAAACAGACGTGAAAAAAGAATTTAAACACTTGGCCTTCTCTAAATCGGAGCATACAGTGTTTAATTTTATCGTACTGCGTGTAGAGTTGTAGTTGAATATTAAAGGATAATTTTGTTTAACTAAACGTCAGGTGAGACTCCCAAAATCATCTAACTTGGTTTTGGAAAGTGTCCAAATTTTCGTAACCTTTAAAAATGTTTCCTTCGCAATTTTTTTTTCATTGATTTCATTAGTTCGAAATTTTTAATATTTAGCCCATTCTGTTGGGTTTGTTTGTTCTGATCGCTTTCTTTCTCAAGTGATCTCGGTTTCTAGTGTTTCTTGTTAGAGAGCTATTATACCAAAGCTTTCTCGGAAAATTAAAAGTTGCTCCCCTTGAAGGACTCGGCTACTATAGCAAACCTATGAAAACATCATTACATTGGAAATTCAATAATTTTTAATTTCTGAATGCTCCTTATCAAACGTATAGTTATCAGTATAGACATACCCTTGTACAAGTTTCTGTGTAAAGAAAACTATATGACCCGGAGCTTTTTGTGGATATACTTTCGTTTGTAACGTGTGTTTTTAATTCAGCACCAAAGAATCAGGTGCTAAATTTAGAAATGAGTTTTCCAAACTAAAGTCACTAAAAGATTTGAAATTCCTCCAACAATACATTATTACTATTTTATTCAGTCACAGCTCGGATAAGCGCTCAGAAGAGTTTTTTTTTTTTTTTTTTTGTACTATATTTTACTTTCATTATCGACCAATCCTGACCAGCCAAGCCCATATATGCTCTATTTTCATCCATCTCTAGGCTGATTGTCATTCTTCCGTATCAGCAGTACCGTGAATTCTACATCCATGTATGATTTACTTGAGAAACCTAAACATTCTGGAAGAAGGCATAAGCAACAGTGCGCATAATTCTGTTTGTCAAAGATTACATTAGTGTTTATTAAATTATATTACAAGTTAATGCATACCAACAATAGCAGTGATGGTTTACAGGCACTGTATAAGTATTAGAGTTTCAATTCAGAAAATCAGAAAAGGTATTGAGGCGGACGCCCTAACAACTAGGCAGCCGGAGCTGTCCCAAAACCAATCTGATTTCACTTTTGTTTCCTGGAATTTTGTGATAATACCTACATCTAATTTGAGAGCTTGCTGTCTGAATATTAATTTAGGATTTTAATAGTGCCAGCTACTGTTGAAACAGTCTGTGTAATAAATGTTGTTCTGTAGTCGTACACCTAAAATAGATATCACACAAGACCTTGTACTTTGATAAAGTCTAGGCATTCCCTGATCTCTTTATCCGTTGCTATATTACGGAAAGGTCGTAGTCGAGCTTTGTTTGCCCCACAATTTACATAACAGAACATAATGTTTCTTCAGTACTTTGAGCAACCCGACCCATAATACATAACATATTGAACAGAGCATAATATAAAATGCATCATAAACAATATTGTAAAATACGCATGTTTAGGTATTGATATTGATACTTTTAACAGCTCATTTCTTAGTTGAAAAGCAAAATACTAAAACGTTTGAAACATTTGTAATAAGACATTTTCTGAGTGGATATTAAATTTGTAAATTTATCCACTGTTGGGTTGATATAATACATCTCGTCTTAAAATGGTATAAGAAGTACATATACAACATGATACTGGTTTTCTACACACCTGATATTTTCTTTAAGCCATACTTTGAAAACTCTTTGATCTCTTTCAGTTTTAGTGTGAACTCCTCGTTCAATCGTGAAATCATGGAAAAAACGTAAATGTTATTTTTTCTGTAAATAATAGGTAGATCTAATATTAAATATCTATCAGTTTCCAATAACGATTTATACTGATTATAATAAACATATTTTGTATAATCTTACTTGACCAGATTTGTAATAAGGAATCAAATAGACATTGTCCAAACATAGCTAAAAGAGTGTTTCTGTCAGCCATTTCACGCTAGCCATGCTTAATTAAACCCCAAGATAAAAAAAAAAAAATTTAACTTTACTGGGACTTGTGCTTTTGCCGGCATCATCCATTTTTAAAGAAAATAATATAAGATTGGAAAGGATATCTATTTATTGGCATATGTTTAATTTTAGTCCAGTACTTTACGTGTCTGAATATAAAAAGGGTATCGTTCATATTCACCAAGACTGACAATTATTTGATCCGTTAAGATATCTTATAAAAAAAACAAACTTTTGCCGAATTTATTCTATTTCTAGTGAATACTCATACCCGACTATTTCTGAACCGTAACATAATATTGGTTTCACCACAGCTTCAAATATTTTAAATATATCCTGTACATGTAATTTTCTAAATATTTGTTGACACCTAAAAATTCTAGATACTGATTTCAATGCCTGTGGTGCCAGCCTATTTTTAGCCTTAGTCCAGCTCATCCTTGATGTGAAAAGCAAAGCATATTTATAAAAATGTTACCGTTTAAATAGGTTTGCCCCTTTTGTTACGAGTCTATGCTCTTAAAAAAGTAACAGAAAAGGGTGAAAACAACAAGCTTTGTAAAATTTAGCAAATATTTATTTCCTTTCAATACAAAGTGAAAAATGAGGAAAACAAGAACTCACGGTATTGCGAATTAAATACAAAAATAATCCAAGAATTAAAAACACAAATCCTAGGAATAAAAAGTCTTGAATGAAACTGTGTTCAAGTCCCGATGAGATCAAAAATTGAAGGCGATGACGTGTCTGTTATAGTCAGCGAAGTACTGATGTGTCAACAGTCTCTTATTGAATCACAGAAATAATATTCCAGGATTGAATTCAGTATAAATTCCAATGAATGTCTTCATCCAAGAATTTTGTCAGAGCACTTTTGTATTTCCGGAGAAAATAATCAATTGAATTGAATAATTTGAAGAAAATAAAATTCAGCCAAAACTGGTCACAAGATAACACAACATAAAGTGACAGATGTTAAAGCACAACTGACAAATCTTTATCAAAACATCAGTTATATGACTAATAAAGATGCAAAATAGATTCCCGGATGAGGGTCAAAAGTTCATTCTTCTGGGAAAAAAAAAGAAATTTGTTACCAATTGGCACATCATACTTGTCACGCAATCCAGGTATGACATTGACTCAACTTAATGATTCTTACTCTGAGAAACATAAAAAAAATTAAAAAAATAAAAAAAAAAAAACAAAAAAAAAAAAACAAAAAAAAAAGTTGCTTACATCAATGAAATAAAAAAGAGAAAAAAAGTCAATTGGGTCAAGCAGAACTGAAATCTGTTCTGGACAGGGTCAAGTCCAGTAATCAATGTTATTACAATAATATCTAATCGAATAAAAATTTTTTAAAACTAACAGACAGACAGTTAAATTAAATATGCATATCACTTCCCCCGTAAAAGAAAAAGAAAGATTTATATAATAAAGCTTTCTTTTTACCATAGGTCAATTAAACACGTGGTTTATAAAAACATAACATAAGAAGAAATCTTATGAATGATACAAAGTATACATGAAAAAATATATTTCTATTCACGTGAAACTGCATCTGCTATTAAATTATCTTTTCCCTTGATGTGCCTGATATCAATATTATATTCCTGTAACAACAAACTCCACCTTAATAATCTCTCATTTTGTTTTCCATCTTGCCGATGAAAGTAAGGGGGTTGTGATTTACTAAACACAATAAAAAGAGAAGGAGCGGAACTAATGTAAATTTCAAAGTGTTGTAATGCCAATATCAAAGCCAAACATTCCTTCTCAATTGTGGAATAATTTCGCTGGTGCTTATTTAATTTCTTAGGAAAGTAGCACAATGGATGATCAACACCATTTCTATCTTCTTGAATCAATACTGCTCCAACCCCATCATCACTTGCATCATCAAACAGTTTAAATGATTGACTGAAATTTGGAACTGTAAGAACTGGTGCACTCTTAAGTATTGCCTTTAACTTATCCTGACATTTTTCAGATCAAAAAAACTTGGTTTGCTTGCTCTATAAATTTGTCAGGGGTCCAGCAATTATGGAAAAATTGGAACAAACTTTCCGATAGTATCCAGCCATACCCAAAATCGCATCAGTTGCCTTTTACTGATAGGCACAGGAAATTCAGAGAGAGCCTTGACCTTAGCATCTATAGGTTTAACTTGTCTATGTCCCACGATATGTCCTAGAAATGTTACACAAGCACGGCAAAACTCACTTTTGGATAAATTAATTGTCAAACTGGCATAAGTGAGTCTGTCAAAGAATTTCCGAATTGTCGCTAAATGATCTTCCCAGGTGTCGTTGTAGATGATGTAAGCATCACAATTATCTAGACCAGATGCAATCATGTTCATTAACGCTAGAAAGTAATTGGCGAACCTTTCATCCCATATATATATTTGATAAGGTCCATCTGGAGTCACGAATGCTAAATTTCCTTTGCCCTTTTCGTCAGTGAAATTTGCCAAAATCCTTTCAGAAGGTCAAATTTGGTGAGATACTTGGAATTTACAATTTCATCAATGCAGTCATCGCTTCTTGGTAATGGAAATGTATCTGTTTTGGTCACACTGTTCACCTTTCTATAATCAGTGCACATGCGGAAAGTATTATCTGGTTTCGGAACAAGTATACATCGTGAACTCCAGTCACTTTTACTGGGATCTATGAAATCATTTTCCAGCAAATACTTAATTTCTTTTTTCAAGTATTCCTGTTTCAGAGGGTCCATCCTGTACGGGTGTTGCTTCACAGGTGTGGAATGTACAGTTTCACCGTCATGGTAGATTTTGTTTGTTCTCGCAGGAACATCTAGAAATAAGTTCTCATATTCACGTAATAACTGTTTATGTTCATTCCTTTCTTGCTGTTGCAAATGTGAAAGTTTCTGGTCAAGATTATTAATAATTTCTGAATTCCGAAGATTTGTTACTTCCAAATCGGCAGAGTCCGATTGCATTCCTTCGCTTAAATCCTCACTGAGTTGGACAGGTAAAACTAAATTAATTGCATGATTAACCTGGCTTTCTCTCTCAACATACTGGTACTCCCTTAATTTATTTATATGCCAGGAGTACTATTATTATAATTTACCTCATTCATTTTCTTCTTGACTTTGGAAGGGCCGTAATACCTAATCTAACGAAAAGTTTGAAAAATGAGCAAGAGAGACAGAACTCTATCACCAGACTCAAAAGTTCTCTCCATTGTAATTCTGTCGAACCATAATTTCACTTTTGACTTGAATTACTGGATGCTAAATTCAAGCATAATTTAGCTGGAAAATTCCAGACATAAAATTTCACCCTTGATCAGATTGGACAGATTTTGGAAGGCCAAATTGAGTCAAAAAAACAACTTTATCAAAGCTTTTACTATTGTTTTAGTTTTAATATTCCTCAAAGGAATTGCCTCTGGGAATCTTGTTGACTCACACATTATGTTCAACAAGTATTGGTTACCTGACATGGTCTTAGGTAAAGGACCAACACAATCTACCATTATTATGCTAAATGGTTTGTAAAATGCAGGAATAGGTTGCAGATGAGGCTTAGGTATAATCTGATTGGGTTTTCCTACATTTGACAAGTATGACAAGATCTGCAGTATTTACAAACATCACTGTTAATTTTTGCCAATAGAAGTGATTGAAGATCTTGTGATAAGTCTTATGAATCCCTAAATGACCAGCCAGAGGAGTTTCATGGGCCAGACTAAGAATTTCCTGTCTGTAAGATTTTGGAACTACAATTTGATAGTTCACTGACCACTCGTCACCAGCAGGTACCTCGGGAGGTCTCCATTTTTTCATAAGAATTCCATTTTTAATGAAATAACAAACAGATACTTCTGTGGCTCCAGCTGCATTAATGGCTCTTTGAAACAAACAGGAGATCGTAGGATCTGATTCCTGTTCGACGATTAGTGATTGTCGTTTATCACCCTGATTAGAATAAAGAGAATGAGTAGTTAAAAGAGGATCATTGTGATCAATATCGTTTGATTGATCCAAACAAGGAGTGAAAGTGACCTCATCAAAGGCCTGACCAATCAATACATGTGTCAGCTAAAGGAATACTTTCCTTATCAACATCATTCTCAGGAGCTTTCTTTGCCATCGCTCTGGTAACTGCACAAGTTGGGTATAAATCAGGGAATTCTTTTTCAATAGCATCGACTTTCTGATCCAAACAAGGCTTGTCAGTTACAAGTGGATTAACCACAACCTTATCTCCAGCTAGGTCGTTGCCTAGCAATAAATGAATGCCCTCAATGGGTAAAGAAAACATTGGTCCGACTGCCACGGGTCCTGAGACTAAGTCTGATGACAAATTAACACAATGGAGAGGAACATTAACAAAGCCGCACTCTACTCCCTCAGTAAAAACACTCTCATTAGAAGAAGACTTCTCAGAGAAAGGCAATGTACCTGATAATAAAAGACTCTGAGAAGCTCCTGTATCCCTTAAAAGTTTAATAGGGACAGGATTGGCCGAATCACCCAAGAGTGATATAGAACCCTTCGACATGAATGGTTCATAATTCTCCATAATAAAATCAGACTGGAGTTTATCAGACCCAACAAATGTATTGCTTTCAATACATGACCGTGACCTTGACCTCTTAGAAATAAGAGCATTTGGAATAGGTCTGTCTTGATTCTGATGCTTATTTTTCAATTTGTAGCAAGCAGAAATAACGTCTCCTTTCTTCTTGCAACATGTACACGTAGGAAGAGATAAGGATTTCTGATCAAGCTTATCAGAAACTTGATTTTAAATGTTGTGTTAGATCGAAACTTAGAAGGGCTCGTATTAGGCTGAAATACTGTTTTACCAGAAGACTGCTGAGTGGAAGACTTACTTACAAAAGAAACATTATGAGATAAGGAAATCTCGCCATCAGTACAAGCAGCATTTTCCAAGGTTTCGACCTTATGCTCATCAAGAGAAGTCTTAATGTCACTATGGATACAGTTCTTGAACTCTTCAAGTAATACGAGTTGTCTGAGATTTTCTTAATCTTTACTAACCTTCTTAGGGGAGCACCACCTATCAACTGTCGTTCTTTTTCCCATGCAAATTCGACATAGGTCTGGTCAGTTGATTTTCTAGAATTCCTAAAAATTTTCTGACATATTTTTCGTTTGCAACTTTTGATCTAAATCATCAATAAAAATACAAAAATAATTGGGCTGAGAACACATCTTTGTCGTTGTCCCACGTTGGAATTAACATATATGTTTAGTCTGTTTGGTGTTTGTACAAAGATTTTCAAACACGAATACATATTTTTAAAACTTGAAAAATTATCTATCAATACCTTTCTGTATTATGTTGTAAACGATCAAAAGCGTTTGGAAATTCAATAAATAAACAGTTAAACCTACTACCCGATTTACACATATACTTCTGAACAACTGCATGCAAACTGAATATATCGTCACAAGTACTTTAGTGTTTTCTAAATCCAATCTGAGACTCGTCTATTAGATTATTGCTTTCTTCCCATGTATGCAATCATTTTTCAAAGTCGATCTGATTATTCTGCAGAGTGCCTTGAATAGAGAAGTTCCCTTGCTCTGGTCATTCATACTCCTATTCATAAAGATTGGATATAATTTTTTTTGACCACTCCTTTGGAGATTTCCCCGTTTCAAAAACCCTATTGAAGAGCTGCTGTTGTTGTTGCTGTTGTAGGGTTTAACGCCATTTTTCAACACAAGTTAGGCTATACATGGCGGCCAGTATAAAATGTGGAAGAAGAACCCGGGAACACCCCGGAAAGAACCATCAACCCACGAGAAACTACTGGCAAGCTTTCTCACATACCCACATTGGCCGAACCCGAGACCCGAACCCACGCAGACAGAGGTGAGATGGCAATGACCCGTTATTGTGAGCGCTTTAGACCACTCGGCCACTCGGGGCCCCGTATTGAAGAGCACATTAAGAAATGAAACAATGCATTGTAAAGACAACTGGTAATATGACCTGCATCGGAGTTTTATTTTTCAAAGAGCGAACGCTATGAATTATTTCTTGATTTGTAATTGGTTTATTCAATTCGAAATTGTCTTTCTAATTTTGTTGCAGTACCCTCCTCATCAACCATCTGTTTATCTTTGTGAGACATTTATAAGAACTAAAATAATCCAACTAGTCATTCTTTGTTACTTTAGATTCACTTATACATACCCTGTTATAGTATTTTCCCTTTAACACTTGCCAGATTTTTAGGATCATTTTCTTCATTGTAAAAGTTTATCTCTCATTGACTTTTCATATAATGACTTTTACAAATGACACAATCCTTTAAACGAGTTTCTATTGTGAACGAATGCGTACAGATTCTAAATGAATAATTTGATTTGTAAATGTATATTTTCTTGAAAATTGAATTTTTTTCCTGTTTATCGTTATCGCAGTCTTGATCCACCATGAGAGTTGTAACCTCTGTGGTAAAACTGGGAATTTCGGTGTCATCAATTCAACACAAATTTTCTTTTATAAAGGCCAAACGTTTTACACAATAATTGATATTTAAATGTAGTAATTAAGTTATATCTTTGATATGTTTACTGAATTTCTGCTCAAATGAAGGACAAAAAGATTCCCCATTTGTTTCTTTCAAACGAAAAAAGTGACCATCATAATCGTCGTCATCGTCCTCAAAGCCACCTCCACTGACATATTTATGATATGCATAATCACTTGTAATCAGATTAATTTTACAACAATTAATTAATCGATGAGCAATTTTCAGGCTACATCAGATCGGAAAATGGAGAGATTCGTCTCTGTCATCACTGCCAAAGTTTGATATAAAGGGAAACAACTCTATAAAGGCTACCCACTATGATGGGGCCATTATTTGCATTGCATGTTTCATACCAATCCATACCTTTGAAAAGCATAGTACGTGTATTTTAAAAATTTATACATTTCTACAGAAGCCGAACCAAAATTGTTGTGTTTCATTGTTTTTTTTATTACGTGGTAGAGAGAAATTGTCGCCATCATATATGTCATCTGCATTTAAAATATTTTACAAAGTATCATCAGGTATTAAGTCAAGAAAATATTTTTATACAATAATTCAAGTACCCCGCAAGGATCAAAGCAGCTTCTTGATCCAAAGATTTTATTCTAATTTCTCAGTAAATGAATCAATTTCATTTCCTTTGGGATCGCCATACGTTGGTGATCTCTCCTGTGAAACATACCAAAATAAGAAGTATCTCTCCGATATTATTTGGTAAATTAGAAGAAATATGCAATATAACACGATCTTCCATATAAATGCATATTCTTGACACTATCTTAAAATTTACAATGTTCTCCAATATTTAATAATTTATGGTTGCAATCATGCAGGCGTGGACTTTCCAAAACCATGGAATCTAGTATTATGATCTGAACTTTTATCAATTCAATGTTTGCTGTGTTCTTTTTTTTTATGTGGTTTTATTTTTTTATTTTCTTTTTCTTTTTCCCGTGAACAGACTAAATTAAACTGCTTTATATCTATGCTATTGCCTGCCGGGTTAGATACATCCCCTTTAGGGTAAACATGTTTTACATTTAGACAACAGTGTTCACATCGGGAAATAACAACGAGCTCTGTAAACAGATTTAACATGATCTAGAACACTTTATATGTATTAAATGTAATAACGACCACCCACAACGTAATGTTATCATACACTCGGCCCAGATTATTTGATTCTCCTAAAATCTTATTTTACACTGTCCTCTGTATCTTGAAATAAAGTCGTCATTCTCAACTTTTCAAGTGCAGTTATAAAAATGTTTTTTGGGTTTTAACAATGATCTTCAGTGTAGTAAATTTTATCTCGATAAATACGCTTGAGACGTTAATATAGTTAAAATGGCTCAACAAGTGTGTTTCATAACATCAAAACGCTGGAAAAGGGTTAGATAAGGCTCTAGTTTCTTTTTATTCTGAAGTCCAGTTTTGAATATAAAATTTAGTGTGGAAATGGCTTTTTGTGTTAATGAATTGAACCTCAATTACTGTTTATCCTCTTTTTACTACTAAATTCGCTTCACATTCATGCATTTTGCATGATTTGATTTCATCCACAACATACACGGTTATTTCTAGATTTTAATTGTAGTTTTGTATTTTAAGTTCAGTAAATGCTATAATTCAAATGAAATTTCTGAGAAAGTCGTGATGAAGGTGGCGTGTTGCACGCGACAAATGTATATTGTAAACCTGTACATTTACGATATAAACGCAATGATCGAATTTATTTAAACCATGTGATATAATTACTCTGCTCAGATTAACTTCTTTTCGTGATTTTGAGGTAATATTTTGCATCAGAAAGATTTACAGATGTATTAAAATGAAACACTGTAAACAATTTATCGAGGAAGTGATTGTGTTCTTTCTGTACCTTCTTTAAAATGGATCGGAGAGAACTTGAAATGTCTCTGTAATTAGATCACCATTTATGTAATTTTCTTTATTCTTACTTTGTTTACTATCTTATATATCAGCATAATTTAATGCTGTATCATATTCTTCAGCATTTCGCATCTGTAGTATTTGAATGATATAAACTTTCAATTGGTTTCCAGCTGTTAAATAAATTCTTGTATATTTTCCATTTGATAATTACATACTTTTCCCCGTCCATTGTCAGATATTCAAAACCTTTTCAACTTTGCAAATGTCTTCTTGTGTATGTTATACAGAGATAGCTTTCGCTTATGAAATCTGTGCTCTATATACTCGTTCTTCAGATCTTCCAGTTTGCAAATAACTCGGACACATACAGTGAGGGTTCGTTGCCAGTTATCTTCCGTTTAAACCGATAGGTGGCAGTGTGGAACAAAGCGGTCCAAGATTATTTCCGGTATATATTTCCTGCTCAACAAACAAGCACTAAAAAGATTACTTTACAAAATGTCTCAATCACATGGATTATGGACGTTGTCGTCGGTGAGAGATGACTTTAAAAGACGAGGAGCTAAGTTTACTGGGCGAATAAAGGAGTTAATCGATAGATAAGTAAATATTAGGCATAATCGCTGATATTTCAGTCGCAAATGAAAAATCACATTTTCTCTTATCTTCATGAAAATAAATTACTCATTTTCACATTATTAACATTGTGATTCTTTTCTGAAATTATTTTTCAACAGATTCAGATCTCTAAAGTCATATAATTCATGAACGATTCAGCAGTTTATTCTGTATAATTCTTTACATATTGACTTGCTTGGGTAATTGAGTAAAAATGTTCCACTTTGTTTCAAACGATAATAGATGTTTAGTTTGGAAATATACAAGAATATTTATTATGTTAAACATATATTTGTTATATTATTAAGGTAATATCATATCTGATTTATGTGCAACTGTAAATGTTCTTTTTCTTCTCAGGATGGAGGTCTGCGACAATTAGTTTTCAAAGATGTCGTTCTAGACCAATATTTTTCTAAGTCATATAAGTGAAAAAAGTTTACTATGTTACTGCTGCGCTCCTCCAGAAAATAATTTTTGATTAATAGAGACAGAGTATTATTTTCTTTATTATGACGACTATGCCTACTTAAATTGGGTTTAATTTGATATTAAGCCAAAGAATGGAGAGAGAGAGAGAGAGAGAGAGAGAGAGAGAGAGAGAGAGAGGATGCACAGATGTGTGTGTGTGTGTGTGTGTGTGTGTGTGTGTGTGTGTGTGTGTGTACAGTGATATATGTCAGAATTGCTAGAAGTGGAATGATCTATTTTCATCTTATTCAGACAACCTCTATATAAAATATTACTTGGCAGGAAACAATAAAGAGAATTATCATGGTCTAAATAAAGTTGTATTGTTCTAAGTGTGTTAAATTCAGTTTTGCAATGACAGTTTGCGATAAGATTTAGAACATTACACTGCATTTTGTCACAATTAAACATATGGTGTGATATTTTAAAAAGAAATTGTTTCTGAATACCCCCTCTCACACCTGTTTCTTTTTTAATAGTTTATTTCTGCGACTCCTAGCCCTTTTCATACCAGCTCTAGCTACCTCTTTATGACCATATATTTAGCTTTAGTTGACCAAATAAAGGCAATTTTTGTTTTTCGTTTAAAGATTAAATACGAAACTGCTCTTGCAGTTATTTGGCATAAATTAATTCTCTTATAATGAATGAACGAATAAAATTAATAAGATAATAAGTTGCATATTTTGTATTTACCTACTAAGTTCTTTCTTCCATTTACTTAACTATAACATGCAGCGGTCCATTTGTAAATATTGTTTAAGAGATTTTCATTAGGCCACACACATCGCGCAGTTTTATTAAACCCACACAATCAGCTGATACAAAAATGAAGTTAATAGCATTTAGATTTTATATGTAATAGGTTGTCACTAAAGGTTTCAACACAAGGAAACCAAAAGTGGTGAGATATATTAGTTTCGTTAAAGTGAAAAAGAAGACAAACGTCGATTTTAGTGTCTTGTAGTGCTAATATAGTATATATTTTGATACACCGAAAAATGAAATACGACAATATTAGTTTTCATTGATATGAGTATTAACGTAGTTTTGGCAATTATTTATCGCTGGAGGGATCAACAATAGATTGTTCTAGCTATCGATAAACTCCGAGGATGACCTAATATCGGGACCGGGTTTTTCTATGACTCCACCTGTTGGAATGATAACTGGCTACGATTCCTCATTACTTCAGATATCATAAATATTTGATAAATAAATGTTTTGTCTTTGTCATTTTACAAAAAATAAACATTCAGAGAATTTTTTATGCTTGACAACTTTTCTTTAGGTGTTATCAACAACCAAATAGAATGACCCCCTAAAACAGATAATGTTATATTGAACAATTTGCGAGGTTTCTTTAACAGTGTTAGATTTTTGAGTACTTTCAGATTTTTATTAAAAAAATTTCTTATGGTTGATTCTGCTCCAGCAATATTGTATTCTAAGTCACCATGTGTTGTTTTCCGTCTACTTTTCTTTGCTATAATATCTCCAGCTTTAATCGAATCATTCTCAACTGACCTTGTGAAATGAACGAGATCTCTAAGTTATGCTGTATAATTTTTGGTATAGAAATCGGTATTTTTACGCACATTAATAGTATAATTTATTCATTCCCTATACTGTGTAACCATCTTGCTTTGAGCTCCTTTACTTTTTATCTTGATGTTATTGTTTAAAGTACCCTGTAAATGTTCATCTTTCTGAAACATTGGAGTATATCCTTTTACGTTTGATATGAACAACAGAACACTTGTACTATCTTGAACGTTATTATTGAACACAGTTAGCATTGATTGTGACGTTAGAAGTTGTAAACAAAGAGACATATTTTGTATTGCAGGATGCAAGATGGCTGTCCCATTTCGAGACGAAGGTGAGTGATACGTTGGTTGGGGAGGTAATCCTTCAACTCCAACTCATGCTAATGGATATGTTGATAAAATAGAATCAGGACTAACCTCTATAATTACGGACTTAAAATGAAACTAATAATATTTAGATCGGTCCATTATTGAATCAATAATATCATGCTTATTTAATACGTTTGCTGGGCTGTTACAATTTTCACAGACTCTGCTAGATTATTCTTAGTTGCTTTATATCTCTAAGCAGTTTATATATTAAATTATTTAATTATATCCTCAAATGGGAATGGAAAATCGAACATCAGAATATGCAAAGATAAATGCTAGATCTACATACTGAATTTTGTAATAAAAATATGCATTTAGATTCAAATAATGATTATATTCTATTTTAGTTTTATTGAACTCATATAAAGCTTTCTTTTCTTCATAATGTTATACGTTCTCTTGATCAACTTAGTTTTTATTAATTGTTGCATTATAATAATGCTTTTCTACTTTCTTGTTTCACATCTCAAGGATATTTTAAACCATTTCGTATTTTGTTTCATATTTCAGATGTACATTCTCTCTTAAAATCACATCATCTGTTGCTGTTTGTAAATTATCATTGCCTCCAAGTATCTATTCTATTGAGCTAAACACATTCTGTACTATTTATTGAAATTTGGATTTTAATATTCAAATAACTGTCTAATTGTGTTTACAAAGTTTAACATTTTCTTCCATATTTTAAATGGTTCTATGTTATTTTTAACGACTAAATGAAGTTGAATTTTCTATTCGTGCTGATTTAAAAGCATATACATTACATCAAAAATAGTCATTTAATATACAAGCATGTGCTAATCTTTCACTATTTAAAATTTAATTATGCGATCCATTTATATAAATTGTAATTTTTATCTAGTAACTATCTAACCAAACCTGTGCAGATCTGATGAGTTTTCATTATGAGTTTTCTTTTAAGGTGATGGGAAGTGTCTTTTGAGTGAATCGGGAGACATTTTATGTTTTCACTTTATCTGCTGCACGCTTAAAAGTTTTCAATTATATATTGTTTTGAGTTTTTAAAAAGATTGTATAAGAAAACTTGAACTGCACAGAGCTGGTAAATTATTAGCTTGGGTTTATTTTCTTCTTGTTTCTAGCTTTTGGTTTTTGGTTTGGTATATATTTAGGATTCAAAAATATAGTTACGATCTTAAAGTGTGCAAAACACTGCCATTTATAAACAATTAACGTCTTATAGCAGAAAAAAAATTAACATCTGATGCAGCAGTTCTTTACTTCTTTTGGCGGCGACCAAGATTGGGTTTGTGGTGTTAGCTTCGCCAAATATCATATGTTAAATATGTACTTGGGAAAGGAAATTTCAAAATCTATTGAGGTTGATCTCGGAGACGCATTAAAAACAGCATTTCGACCCAGTTCGGGGTCGCAAACCATGGGTTAGGAACCAATGATCTAAAGGCAGGAAGAACACATGTTCTAACAAACAAACACTCACATTTATCAACAAACGTATGTAGACTGGAGGAAGCTTTAAGCACACCTACATGTATTATGCTTATTTTATATCTTTCGTTAAGTAAGATATAGGCGCTATGGCCTATGTACTTTCCACTTTTGGGCCAATGCAGTAAATCAGTCGCTTTATTATAGCAAAATTTTGCAAGAAGTAAAATCAACCGATTGCATTTTGACAAGCCGAAAGCAGCCTGTGCCTATCACTGAACCTAAACATTAAAAATATAGTTTTTAAAATAAATTAGTCATTGTGTGTATTGTTACAAAGACATGTTTTTGAAAACTTATCAGTACTTTACAATAAAATATTTTAATGTTTGGATTCGACCACCACCAGCCTCACCTTTCATTTGCTTACATTTTCTATCCCCTTTACGTGTTTTGTTCGTACAGTAAGTTAGATCAATACAAAAGCCTATAGAAATCATTCTGCGACATACTCCCGTAAATTTTTGACTTTGACCTCAAGGTCACACGTTCTTGGTTCATAGGCTCAGGATGCATGTCCTGACCTTCTTTAGATTATTATATTTAGATCTAACTTTTATGGCAACTATTCATTCCTATGGAGCAGATGTTTATTCATTGATTGTATTGAGATGGAATTCATTCAAGCAAATAAACTGATTTTGATACAATATCTCACTTTATACACACAGTTAAATTACACTGTCGATCAAATTAGCTTCTTCACCTGTAGTCGGGAAAGGTTGAATTGCCATGCACTAGACAGATAAATAGAACGATACAGCGATGAATTAGCGTGTGAGCATATGGCTAGTTACTAGATATTTCAACTTGAAAACTACTCCACGTTTTACCTATATATACTGAACATATGTTAACAGTAACTCAAACTATTCTCTAATAATAAACAATCATTTGGTCCCTGATGCCAATGGCTTTTTATCAATACTGCAGATTGTGACGAAATTCTGGCTAGGATTTTGTTCGTCATATGGATCATGTGTAAGTAGAAAGTCTGCAAATTTTCTACGCTGTGTTTGATGTATAAAACGTATTCAAACTTTCTGTTTTCCTTCCAGCAGCTCTTGAAGACATTTGTTAATTGATTGATTTAGTATGCCTTTGTGCAGTAATTTCCTTATTTTCTGATAGAAATTGTTTATAACTGATAGGGGATAAAGATATGATTTTATCAATACCTTATTATGTGGAGCATTGGTATTGTAATTTATGTTACCAAGGTCTATATACCCATATCATACTTTGTCTAAATATGACATGTGTAACAAAAACCCATGATGTAAGACGTTGTGTGATCATTTAAAGAAACGCCATTATGAACTAGGAATCTGCGTATATTAAAAGTCAATTCACTTCAAATTTCGTCATCTTTGTCAAATAAAACCAATATTCTGGGTGTCATGTGATGAACATAATCCTTGATTTATGCAAACCAAATTTAAGATATTCGCCGAATACTTTCAATCATTTGCTTAACAAGTCTGGTAAAAGATATACAATATTCGAATCGCTTCTTAAATTTCATCTGAAATAAGTATTGATGTGAGATCGACTGTATAGTGTGATATTGTAGATAAAGAATTTGGTTTCTCGTACAATTTTTTAGAAATAAAATATTAATGTGAACAAGGTCATTTTTAATGTACAATTTGACGGAAGAGAGTAATAAGACAACTTGTATGGTGCTACCCCTCTACCTGTACATCCCTCTGTCGGTCATTCCATCTCTTCCGAATCCAATTTGTGCAAAAATTCACGAAAACCCGTTACACTGTTAATAAGTTATCCATGTGACAACCATCATCAAAAGGGGTATAATACAATTCGGTCTCACCCGCACGGGTCATTGGTAGGGTTCAAAGGTCAATTATACCAATATTGCATTCACGGTAATATTTGTAATGCTTTTGCTGACCAAAGTCTACACTAGGAGTCAAAGCAAGCGGAGAAATAATGTATATAAAGGATTTGGATAAAAACCTTTGAGTCATATCTTGAATGTAGGGAATTGTTTCAGCCCCAAAACGGGGTAGGGATACCTAATGAAAGTGTGGGAATTTGCGAGGAGAGGAAATAGACATAGCTACAGATTGTTCTAGTACTATTATACAAAAATGTTGACTGAGATATTGTCGCCCCATGTTTACATTACACCTACATCAAGAACAGATTTGATCTATATTTATCTGTCAGTACAAAAAATAATCACGATAAATAAGTGAGAAATATAAGCTAGATTCAAATTTGTAATATTTTACGTAACTAATTAATTCAGTTATTATGTTTTTAATAGGAGTTAGAAAATAAATATCATTGGGTCGGTGAGTGTCAGTTGAAAAAGAAATAACACTCATTCCAACTCCCATCCCCCAAACATAAATATAAATATTTTCTTTTTCGATAAATAACGTTTTCTTATTCCTTTCTTACATTACTACTTGACAGATCACGACAACATTCACGTATCAGGAAGGGGTCTGCCAGTGTGCCAGGAAGGTGGGTATAGTAGAAGTTGAAATTGTATGTAATGAATCTCCTAGTGGCTTCCTTTGCTCTAATTATCTCTTCTTGTGTGTATCCCAGTTTAAATTGTCACAAATGGTGATCACCATGTACACAATATTTATATTATATTCACTGAAATGCGTTGCGTCTTATATGGCAATCTGTGGAATTGTCAGTTTTGTTTTCTGTTTTGTTTGAGGAGTGTGGAATGTGTATGTGTTTTTCTTTTGGTTCACAGCTCTCCTACTTACAGACGAACATAGCTGATGACATGTCGTCCTTGTCTGGTGTCCGTACGTTAGCTCAAGTTTGTTTCATTAGTCCTTCCAAACTGCTTGACGGAGAATAGTGTAACGTGGCTACAGTTTTTTCGAGTCCTCACTGTGATCATCTTCAAGATCTTGCATCTCCTCCTGATGTATGGACATTAGTTATGTGATATGTAGATGATCCTAGAAGATGATGGTGTAGATCCGAGCATGGCCGAAAACGTGACCATCGTGCAGGAAAGGTTCTTGTCGTGTAACCCGAATTAAGTCTACATCAATGGGTACGAGTAGGAGTTTGAGGTGTAATGTTTCACCACGAAGACGCATGAATAATAAGGACCATTTTACATACTGAATGTAGTCCAGGACAGATATGGGTAGATGGATCCAATAGAAAAGCCGAAGTAGTAGCATTTCTAACCTTAGTATCCTCTAGACAGATTTTGTTACCTAACTTAGAAAATACGATAAAATCATATCTAGGCCATTTCCAAAATTAACTGAATTGGGGTAGGGGTATTCTGGTGCCTGATCCACTATCTTTAAGATCATTTGAATATGAAACCGTGCAATTATTCCAAATATAAATTATACATTATTGTTTTCAATGTAATAGATGTTCCTTCTGTCCACTGATGTCATACTCCGCCCATGTGTCTGTAAATTCGTCGTACAAAATATTAAATTTTTGTTTCTTAATTTTATTTGCTTTGTTTATGAGATTTTTCAGTAGAGTTTCTAGTGTTCTTTTTATTTCGAAGTGTCAAAGGGGATCTTAGTTTTCCTTATTTGCTATTTTACGTATTATTATTATTTTTACAGTTGGGGAACAGGAAGAAATACGAGTTTGTAAGTTTAGTCATTTACTTGGATATCATAGATGCTTTATGTGATAACTAAGATAATAACTATGATTTAAAAAAAAAACATATTCTTCAAAACTGATCAAAGAGACAAAATTTATCTTTCAAATGATTGTCACGAGAGTGATTTATTTTATTTAGTTCTCTCTCTCTCTCTCTCTCTCTCTCTCTCTCTCTCTCTCTGAACTTTTTTTAAAAAAAATATTCCTGATACTGCTTTTCTGTCACCTGCAAAAAGACGACAAGAGATATGTATCACTTTTGGCTTGTTTTCTTTCTTTTTAGCGTAAACATTAAGGTTTTGCAGTCATCTCAGTTTCTCAAACACTGACTTATTTATAGTAATGAACGTTGATGATGGTATTCATTGTGGTGGGTATTATTTATCGAAGGCAAAAAGGAAATAACAGCGGCAGCTATTAAAAGCCGTTCAGTAGGTAATAATTCTGATAAGCAGGATAACGAAGTAATCAGCGCAAGGACACGGAAATTTATTCATAAAGATCTTTGCAACCAAAGAATTAAAAACGCAGGATATTGCAAGGCGAAAAATGTGTGAAAATGTAGCAAAGACAAATATGCGCAGTTAGGGAAAGAGAAAAGAAATAACATTAGAAAGCAATGATGACAAATGTACGTTGTTTTTTTTTTTTATAAATGAGAATGAAAGTAGTGATCGTCTCATTTCATATTGAAGTATTTCTTCATATAGAGCATGTTACCCCTTGTTGCCCAAACATTACATAATGTTCCAAGAAGAAATAATTTTTGGAAGCGATCACTTGAATACTTTGTGCAATTTCTATCACATTTTGCATAATATTATAGTTACAATTGCAGATTCAAGAATCCTTAATTTTTTTATTTTAATCAAACATTCGAGTCAAAATATATATATTTCACATCATTAAAAAAGAATTAATAAAAGGATGATCAATTCCAGAAATTGATGACTGGTGAAAGAAGTCTTTGTCAGGTGAAGGGTTCTTAAGTGCGCAAAAACTACAAAAGAATATTCCCTAATCATCTTCCGACACTTCCGGTCCTCTCTATTACGTGCTCTTTCCGGCACTGCGCCTCCACACAGACTGCTGACGTCCCATTAGACGCCTACCACGTGCTCTTTACGTGTCATCCTTCTCTCCGATCCTAGGATGTCTACTCTACACCCACCCGGAAAGTTTCCTCAAGAAACCTTTGTCCACAAATCCAAACTGACAATTTCACTAGAATTCCTTCCCGCCCTTTTAACGAGCGCACAACTCGGAGTCGAGTCTGGTGCCTCTCAATTTCTGTACGATCCACCCTTGGCAACGTTCACACATGTACTGTTGGGAAAATGGATTTAGTCCGAAGAAAAGCGGTTGCTGTCGAGGCTCTACCCTAGATTTGAATCTCTCAGATTTGATTGGATACGGTCTGGTATCTTTGAAAACTGCCCTGAGATAATTTATTACTCACTTGTTTCTCTCGGGTTTCCCGTCCTCAAAAGCCCGAGATTGCTCCAAGCTGGTCGTGACATCACTGACTGATTGAAAAACAAACCGAGAAGCCTCTACCTGGTGGTATAATTCCCTTTGAATTTAACGGCGGACGGGTCGTTGCGTAATAGTTAAACAACAGACAGGCAGTTTCTTGTGTCCAGAAATGGGTCTATAGTCGTAATCTTACATAATACGTGTTGACATTATCCCAGCTGCTCTTAACTACGAATTAACTATAAGAAGATATTTGTAAACATGAAGCATGAAACATCAGCAAATTTTCCCCACAACGTGACAACGACACAAAAAACAAAAATATAAAAAATTATTTTTGTCTCAAATTGCTATAAACTTATAAAGAAAACTATCTAGAGAATTTCTTGCATTTGGAAATTGGGGATGGTCCATTTTACGAAATTAATCCAAACTACCATACAGACTCGTGAACAATATTTATTATTACTTCTGCTTTTACTAATTTTCGGACTACTCGGTTTGAGAAATATCTTCGCAAGAAGGACTCTTCGTAATCAAAGATATTACTCACTAAAATCAAGCAAAGCTTTAAACAAATAAGTCAAATACAATACAGCGTGTACCCTAGTCTTGTTATATTACCCACAAAAATAATTCGTCCCCAAGTGATCATAAAATGCATAAGGGCATACTTCCCTCACACTCAGCCATGAAACAGATTCCTCATAACCAAACATGATCACAGGTCTAATTTGGTATCAGTGGACCTGATCCCCTATATTCGCGAGTCTTCATGAAACGTATGCCAAAGCAAAATCACCCATTGCTAAAAAAATAAACTAGATCTAACAAGACACAGCCATGACAGCAATTAATCTATGCTACGCAGTACTACCTTTTTGAGAAGAAAAGCAAACAAGTTTTAAAAATTATATTTCGGTAATCCCACAATTAACATTGGCATTCACAAGTTCCTTCTTCAATCTGCGTATGGTGAATACAATATTAGACCATTACCAGAGATATGGTGGCATCCAGCAGTTTTCAAAGTAAACTGTATCAATAGCTTCTCAGAAAGTAAATCTCATAGTTACAAGAAACTCAGGCTCACCTTCCTTAACCACGACGAAAACTCAGGTAGAAAGATCATCTGTACCAAACTCAGGTTGCATATTTCCTCAGAGCCCCGATGTAAATTCCGCCAAGTACTTCTAACTCCCCATTAGCTGATACTGCATTATCACATCTAAATCACCATGAACACACAAATGCAATAGCAAGAGAAAATTGTTCATTAACATCAAAACAGTCATAATTTAAAATATCACGTTTCGCTCATAAAACTAACTCTAACGGCAAAATCGTACGTCAAAGCACTCTAAGTGAAAGACTATAAAAGCTGTTTAAAACGTCATGGCTTTCTTAACGACTGCTTAACTAAAAGCACAAAAACCACCTCTAATTTAGCTAAATCATGCTTTATGCAGCAAGCCCACGACTCTTGAAAACTACTTACTTATCATAGTACTGCACATGACTAGTCGGAAACAATTTACACAAATTAACATCTGCCTTCACTTTATAATCTCAGAATCAAAGAGAATAATTTACAGAAGGTATAACAGCCGTAAGCACAGAAGCCATCTGCATTATTTGCGCGGCTTTGCCGAGTCGTCGACAGCACTATTCCGTACATAATTGCAACTATTGTGTAGCCACGGCCAAGCAGCAGTTTCCAACCTCTTTTTCATCTATAATCGATCAATTACTTAAACAAAATTCCAAGAAACTCAAGACGGCACAAGAATCTTATGGTTGTCTGAGCAGATAGGATGATAGTGAAATGTTCTTAATTCCAAACATGACACAAAGTACTTTAAATAAAATGCTTTCTAACTGTCGGTCTTGGTCAGCCAAGAGCATATGAGGTAAATTTTCATTCTTGTCTCAACATTATTCCCAGGCACAACCTCAATCTATTGGTGAAATGATCTCAAATCACAGGAATGTGCAGATTTACCTCCTCAGTCTTTGTTAGAGGTCCCAAAATAGCAAAGACTTCGAGCAATTCTGCCTTACCAGCCGTTATACCCCGAAGTTTAACAGGTGCTTTTGATTGGGGTTCTTGTGTTGAGCGCAAACGGAGCATAACGTTTCAAATATCAGGATTTTACAGATTCTCTTTAACACCACGTGACAGTGTTTTTAGTGTTATACATAATTGTTGAAATTCTTGACTCCTCGTTTACAGTCTTTCTTCATTATATAAATACTGCTACATAATAGACATTAGATCTAAGCTCATGCCCCACTGTCAGTCAAGACCATCATCGCTTCGAAGATTAGGGTATGGATCTTTCTCAGTAACCAAATTCACAGTTCTATAGTCAATGCAAGATTCTTCACATCTGTCTTGGTTACCAACACTGTTAGAGCAGCTCAACGGCTTACTGATGATAGAACCACTCCATTCGTCAAAATCTTATCGACATCTTTGCCGATTTCCTCTCGAAGATGTAATGGAAATTTTCTAGGTGTGCTCTAATCGATACAGTATTCCCTTCATTCAGAGAATGTTTAACCAATATCTTCTAGTCATGTCCGCATCGTCTTTTTGAAACACTACACAATTCCTTCCACTGGTTGCGAGGAGCAGCAGCCAATCAGGTGTCAGATTTCGGCCTGATAACGTGAATAACTCACACAAGTTTCGAATAATTGGTGGAGCATTCGACATTTATCGTCGATAATTCTGCACTGGCTCGAGCACACCATGCAACAGTCTGCAAATTTACGACACCTTTAAACGAATTCAGTAACTTTATTGGCACCATTCTGTTTGTCGGTTTAAGAACTACTCGTACGGCGAATATTTTCGTTTGTGACGAAATAGCAAAAGAGGCTCAAATATCGATTTTGCAGACACTTTTCCAATTCCAACATTTAGCATCCATCCAGGAGGGATAACTTCCCTCTCTGCCAGGACCGTGACGATGTCCTCAGTCAATATTATAAGATTGCAAATCAAACAGCTTCAGTCCTTGCATCATTAGTTTGCATCCCTTGTTGTATTCATTCCTTGGAGTGAAAGATTGTCATTCTTTGGTTGTATTTAAAAGGACTCAAATAAACTGAATTTTTATATGATATATCCCTATATTCAAATTAATAAATTATTTGGCCGACCAAATTATGAATATTCGACGTTATCTGTTGCGTTTTAGTAAACTCTATATGAGACTTATTACATTCTTTTAGTAAACACTAGTCCTGGAATATATTCAGTTATATTGAAAGGATTTATTCATTTATTTCCTTAAATCATTAGTTGGAATTACAGCGCTCAAAATCTTCGGATTAATTGGAATAGTAGCTGTTTCTGATTTATGCATGTCATAGGATTACTGCGAATCCATTCTGGGATTAATCGTAAAGATTCTTATGTCATGTTGATACATCAGCACACTACAGAACGTCGTTCGGATAACCTTGGAAGTAATTCGGATTACTAGATACTTTTAGACTAGATAGAACATTTAAGACTGTTTATGATTTCATTGACCATACTGTAAGTTATTTTTACTTTTTCACTTTCAATTTATGGCAAATAAATTATATTTTGATTCATATAAAACTTAATGATTTTCGCGTTGTCTTCTCACATAGTTTAGGACGATAGTGTCATTACTATACCGATAGTAATTCAAATATTTCTGTAATGGCTATTTCTGTAATGACAGTGCAAGCTATTATTTGGTTAATATTGTTATTAACTCTTTTTGTCAACACTACAGATTGCGACAAGATTCTGGCCAGAATTTTGTTCGTCATATGGAATTTGTGTAAGTAGAAAGTCTGCAAAATCGGTATCCAGATACACTCTTAGCAGCTCAGTGCCTCATTTAGGCTTGCATTACTGATTAGAATAATGATTCAAACCTTTTTGCCTTTCCAGTAGCTCTTAAATACATTTGGTAATTTATTGATTTATGATGATGCAAATAATTTTCTTTTATTTTGTTATAAAAGTGTACCACGTGTAACAATACCTCATGACTTCAGACGTCATGTCATCATTTAAAGCAACGTCTTCAAAGTCAATTCACTTTGCTGCATCTTTTTCAAATAAAATCAATATCCTGTGTCATGTTATAAATAGAATCATTCATTTGTGTTCATATCAAATTCGTAGAATACTTTCAAACATTTACTAGACAAGGCTTGTAACAGCTATAAAATATTCGGCTCGCTTCATAAATTAATCTGAAATAAGTATTCATGTAATATCTACTGTCTATGTATGATATTAAAGCTGTCGATAAAGAATTTGAATCCTCATTGAATTTTATGTAACAAAATACAGTAGGAAGAGGCTCATTTTAATGTAGATTTTGACAGAAGAGACAACATGAATTATCACCATGCTTTGGGATATATTTTGATACCCCTATGCCTGTACATCCCTCTGTCTGTAAGTCCATTTTATCTCAAACCACTAGGTGCAAAAATATTGGAAAACCCGCTACACTGGTAATAAGTTGTGCATGTGACAACTATCAGCAAAAGGGGTATAATATAATTTGGCCTCGCTCGCAGGAGTCCTTTGAGGGGTTCAGAGGTCAGTTATAGCAAAAATGTAATCACCGTGACATTTGTAATGCTTTTTTGGACCAAAATTGTTGCTACGAGTAATAGCAGGTTGGCACATTATTTAACGGAATTTTCGTTACGACCTTGAGTAGTCACTGGCTGGAAGCAAGGAATTGTTGTGGTCCCCAAAAGGGATGGGGATAACTAATGAAAGTGTGAGGATTTCCAATGAAGAGACAAGAAAGTAGACCTAGTATCAATTTATTTTGAGACATCTGAGTCTTTAACCAAAACTTTGGATCGAGATGTTCTTGCCCATGTTTAAAATATTCTTCCAGAACGGATTTTATCAGTCGTTTGATGATCTGTCAATAAAAGGTAAGCATGACAAATATGTCTGAAATATAAGCCAAAATCAAGTCTGACATATTATTGTATGTAACTGATTAATTTAGACATTAAGTTTTCCATAGTTGTAAGAGCAGAAGTATCATTAGGTCGGTCGGTCTGAGTCATCAGCTCCTCCATCCCCGAAAACAATAATTCTAAGAAGGCCTTTTCTACGGTAAATAACACATTAAACGATTTCTCTTAATCCTTTTCTACATTATTATTTGGTGTATCACAAAAAAATTCAGCGATCGGATAGCGGCATGCCGGTCTGTTAGGCTGACGAATTGCTCGGAGGTTGTCTTTTTATTTGATGAATCAACCACTCACCTCCTTGCCTCTTGGTGTGCTTTTTCTTTTTTAAATTAAGACAAACTGCGGAAACAATATCGACGATATGTTCACTGTAATGCATTGCATCTCCTGTGCCAACCTTTGGAATTGTCTGTTCTTTGTCTGATTCGTAGCTCTTCTGGTCCAAGACCAGAAGAACATATGCGATGACCTGTCGTCCGTCCTTTCCAGAAATAAAAGAAGAGAACCTTGGCATCTTCTACACAAATTTTATTACTTAACTTAGACAATAGTATATAATCATATTCGGGTCATTTTGAATTAACGGAGTTCAGGGTGGAGGTGGGGTTTTTGAAAGCATCTGAAAGTGAATCGATAATTTATTCAAAATATAAAATACTACATTTGTATTTACTAGGTATTCTGTGTTTCTGAGTCAGCTGATGTAATATCTAGTCCGTGCGTCTCTTTGAATACGTCTTATGAAATATTAATTCGTTTTTGTTGTAATATTTCTAGTGTACTATTCTCATTGTCAAGAAGCTCTCGTACCTTTCCTTATTTGCTATTTTCTGTATTATTCTCTTTTACAGTTGGCTGAATAGAAGAACAATAGTACAACGAGGAATGAAAACCCAATTCTGGCAGACGACATTGTATATAATAAAACTTCAGTTTAAATGACCTTATAGTCTTAATAACGTTCAAAATACGTGTATGTAGTACTGATCCAGTGACTTTCAACCTCGTCTGTTAACTTTATCGTATCCATGCACACAGAGTTTTAAAAGCAAAAGAATTATATGTCAACGATGTATGGTTATACACTGTTGTATGGGAAATGTGATAGTTTTTTAACATTCCGTAGCTGTTCATTGTGGTTTTAAATTTGTAGTGTGGAGCGGCCAAATATCCACCACCCATGACCTTTTGACAATTGGCTGTAAAGTTTATCTTAGTATTTACACATGCAAAACACTGAATTATCAACCGATAATGTTCAGGATTCATTCTCATCATGCTAAAACTTTTGCTTGTTATGTAATGACTGTAACGATTGTGTATGCACTTCATAAAATCTGCTATAAAATAATTAAGGAATTGTATTTAGATGATTCGACACAATGACAGACGATGACGTTGATTGTAATAATAATAATAATAATAATAATAATAACAATAATAAATGGTACAATTTGCACAATGTAATCATACCATTTTCATGTGGATGGGGTTTTGGATTCTGTTCGGTCTCTGTCAGCACATTTAAAAATTGGTTTGTTGGTTTTAACATCACCTTCAATACAGTATTGGCTTTATCGTGCAGAGAACAAAAATGATCAAAGTGTCTTTCCTAAGAACTAACAAAGTCAGCCGTCATGGGCTGCTATCAAAGCTACGACTCTTCAGCTACTAGTCCGACGCTATGCCAACTGAGCTTTTGCAGTTCGGGGATAATTAGGAAAGACACGCTTTTATCTAACATATAATTGGAAAGATAACAAGTGTAAAATATCACACTGACATACTTCAATTCAATAATTAATGTAATTGTCTTTCCTTTATACTTTGACAACTAAGCTAGCTGTTATATTATAATTAAAATGAAAACATTTTGGTATTTTTAAAAATAGTATTCCCTAACATACTTATATTAATTATAAATACAACAACTCTCAAATCATTTTTGTACGTTTTGTAGTATATGTATTCAGTGTCAGTAAAGAAGGAATGTTACAAATGTAAACAAAATAGAGACTGTTCATTCTGTAGATGTGCGTGTTTTCACTAATGACCTTTTCATTTCTTCTCAGCTTTCATGCATTTCTGTATTTCAAAGACTTTTTACAGATTAGAAAAGGATATATATGTATAATGCTTAAAAAATATGTAAATGTTTGTAAATATTAACAATACGTACCTATGTAAATGTTGGTAAGTCTATACAATGCAATGATATTTTTATATGCTTTTTGGTCTGTCAGGATTTTGGGAGCCAAGTCATACTATCTTCGACATTAATCAGCATTTGTTATAGATTAAAAAAATCACACACTATTAGAACAATAATTGATGTGTGAGAATGCGAGTGTATTACAAGATTTTCCTCGTAAGGTTTGGGATAAAATCACAATCCCAGCATACCTACTTCCTTTGCCAATTGTTTTCTGTAAGCGTTGTTTGAAAGTTAAGTTCTTGTCTAAAGTAATGTTTAAGTAGTTAAAGTTCTCAACTCTTGATACTGTCTCATGTTTGAGTTTAAGTGATGTAAGTGTCAAAACGTTTGCTTCTTATTTTGTCGAATATAGGATCATGGAGTTGATTATGTGAACGTGGAGACTTAGTTTGTTGGCATTTAAGCAGACATTAGTAAACACAGACTTCAGAATTGATCTTACTTTGTCAACATTTTTGCTAGCAAAGTAAACAACTGTACCATTCGCGTACATTTGACATAAATGGCAAACAAAGGAGATCCCAGCATGCATCGCACGGAACACCTATATTGATCATCTTCGAGTCAGAAAAGTTACCATTATTTAAATCAAATTGTTTACTGTGTGATACATATTGACAAAACTGATGCAATTCAATGTCTATAATGACAAAATGTTTTAACTTTTGGAGAAACATAGAGAATCGGTAATGTCAAAAGTTTTCTTTAAATCAATGGCTACGAATCACACTATTATGCCATTTTTGAATTTGTTAAAGCTATGTTGAGTCACTCCAAGTAGTCCAGATTCCGTAGAACGTCCCTTTCAAAAATCGGAATTTTGAAAATTATTAGCAAAACAGAAAATGGGCGAAAGTTACCTCAGTCTGATTCACGGCCTTTCTTAATAAACTGACGGTAGAAATTTATCATGCCTGTTGTTAATCCATTTTCTGTCTACCTGTTCACGTGCAACTTGTCTCTATGCATGGCCGAATGACAGTTTCTTGTCATACATACGCGTTTGTCATAATGCCAAAGGACACATATATAATTGTATGACGATATTCTGACTTGACACAGAGAAGTCAAAATGTATACCAGAGTATGTGTTCATTCAAGAAACGGAATTGATATTCAAAACCTGACAGTATTCTCCCATAAGACATCCCTCAAGCACACTCGATGTAAGTGCAGCTAATTATGTTCGTGTACAAATATCTGCTTGAATGGGAAAGACAAATTTATCCTAAAAAACAGAAGTTCAGGAAACCAGGAATTGGACTATCCGCTACCTGAAAGGTATTTCGGACGTAGGCATTCAGTTGTAGTCTTGACCCTACTTATATGACGTAATTCTGTTCTTTCACCCAGTCGTGAATAGTGTGCAGTTAAGTTCTAAAATCTTTCGTGCCTAATTAGGTATGTTTAATAAGATTGGTAGTGAATCGATACACTCCAGTAAGAGAATGTATGTTTTGAGTCATTATTGATACTTTTAAAGACAGCAGTCGCCGTTATCATCTTCGTGAGAGTTTCTTATTTTCACAAAATCAGTAAACTCAAAAGAAATAGTCAACAGAGCACGTGTAAAGAGAGCACGTCTTATAATGTATTAAAATAGGAGCCCATTGTGTTGTCCATTCTAACTTTTCATGTGCATTATGTTTCTTTAATTGAAATCGATATATTTGATGTACACTGAGGAAGGATTCTGAATGTTTTATAGCGAGATCTTCAGATTGTGTAATAGCTAAAATACCGGCAGACGACTTTAACAGGGAAGCAAACCATTAATTTGAAGAGCTGTCTGATTTCCAATAAGAACTGCAAGAAAAATCTTTCGAACATTTACTGTAAAAGAAAATATAAGAAAATGCACAGAAACATCCAAAAGTAAGCTTTAATTGTTGATTATGATACAATATTCCTCAAAACTGTGTGTCAACGGAATGTAACGTTGAAGACATAGAAGGCACCATAAACTTGTTTACTGCTGATTGTGTCAAATTGTGAGCCTAAAATAACTTTTCAGATTCTGGAATCAAAATGACATTGTTAAAAGAAATTTGAGTATCTATTATTCTGGTACGTTAGTTATTTGAATTCAAAGACTAAAGATGTGACGAAACTTTATTTTATCGTCACTAAAGTCAGACCAAGTTTCAAACGTACAAGGATACCCTTAATGAGACTGATATACTCTCCAATAAAAGTTCTTAAATTTGGTCTATGGATAGCTATACGTCTTTCTGAAATAGGACAAAGTCGCTTCCTGTGAACAGAGCAAGGTACCAATCTCATGTTGCGGAACACTCAATGACGTGCGCACGTGTAATACCGTTAGCCCTGCCGATTGCACAGACTCTTAGGCGCAAAGGATTGTTAACACGTGTAACATATTCGCATGTCAAAATCACTGAAGTCGAACATAGCTCTCATACGTATGCACAAGCTGTTACGGGTCATTTAAAATAACTGCATAAACCAAATGATTTCAGTCTGTCAATGATGCCGTTAGACAATGATAGAACTCCCGTAACCAACATGACTGTAAACAGATGTAACCAAACATATGCAATCCATACAAAAATAACTAACGGGAAGAACATTATTAGTCAGTCTTTCCCAAATAAAAGTAGTAACGGAAGGGACAAAACTACACATATGAACAGTTTCCAAACAAAAGACAGCAGCACTACACGCAATAAAACACAAACGCGTGAGAACAAAACAAACGGAAGGCGTGAAATATTAGAAACAAATGGGGAAAAATGTAGATCAGACTAATAGTGATGAAGAAAATACGGACATTTCTATTAGCGTAATGCAGCACAAACTGTTACATATTTAAAAGGAAACATGGAAAGCAGACCCTCACGATCGGGAATAATATCATAGCTGGAAAATAAAGGGTTACATCCCACAATAACACGAATGTTCCGTAGAAGTTACGCTAGAAACCTCATTGTAAGGATAAACATTCATGCTGAGGAGTCAAAACTCGAGATTCTTTTCTGTCTGAGCGGTATAACCTGTGAGAAGTGAATGATAAGAAACCAACCTCGTTCAAGATATGACAGAGACAACGTGTTTAGAGGAAATGGAGCACCTGGTTCAGATAGTAACTATAACTTTCATGAAAGAAACTCAGATTTGCATGGTGAAAGTAACAACAGAAATAACTATGACCATGATATCAATGATGACGACGATTATGACAATGAATATGAAGACTCTTGTCACTCTAACTATGCCACACACCAGACCAGAAGATATTACGATACGCAGAGTGAGTAATAGTATTTTGTTAGTAACTTATTACTGTGCAGCTCATTCAAATTCAAGCAGGTTGTGGCTTCGCCTATTTTTATTTTGGTTTTTATAGTAATGCCTGATTATGGTATGAACTTATTTACTTGGAACGGAAGAGGCATAATGTCCTCTGCACCGTGTGTGTATAATTTATTTGATCTATTAGATACTGCTATGGCAGTCATGTGTGAACACAAGATAACGAGCTATGCAGAGAAATTCTTTGAATACTTTACACATAGCTATACAAGCTACACTAAAGTAGATAACAAAGAGTATGACTTTAATAATAAAAGTCGAATAGCGGTGTGGCAATAATGTATAAGAAATATCTTGCATATTCTGTCAAACAACTAGATTTTGGTAACGACCGAATCAGAGGAATTGAATTAAGCATGACCTCAAAAGTACTGCTTATTGTATTTGGCACTTATCGTCCTGGCGATGACAATCATTATTTCTACCAAGAATATATTATTCTAGAGTCCCTATTTGAATAGTATGCTTCCGTTGGCAAAATAACACTCATGGAAGACTTTTAACGCCAGATATAATGAATTTCCCAATTCGTGGTGTTCACGCTGCAAAAGCCAGTTACTGGCAAAAACAATTTTGAGGCCCTAAGCAAGACAACCCTGAACAAAGGATTGATTTACACATTTGAGCCTCTTAAAATATATCTTGACTATATATATTTGTTGGCAACAGTTTGATTCAATACGTCAATGACTGACTGTGAGGTCTTTGAAAATCAGGATACATGTTTGGGGGCAAATCACCATGCATTGTACAGCATTCTCTTTGTTCCAAGGTATGCTGATTCTCTATATATCTTCCCCTTCGTGACAAGGCAAGCTTATATCTTACCAACCAGAGGTTGACAAAAGATTAAACGAATTAGCTTATTCCATCCTGTTAACTACAAAACAAACTGAAGAGTTAAATAACAAACTCATGGTTCTTATAAAAAAAAAAAAAAAAGAGGCTGCAATAAATGCTGTCCTAAATATACATGCAATGAAATTAAATCACGTTTTGTTCCTTTTAACCGCTCATTATTGAAACCATCTTTAATATGCTTGAACGATACGATTTTCAAACTAGCACTGCAGCAGCCATATTGGATGTAAGACCGGCATCATTTTTATTTAGGGCAAACTTGACACAATTAGAAAACGTTTGATGAAAACCCCATGCCAATATCACCATCAAGTTTCATTTAAGACCAACTATATATAATAAAAAGTCTTTTTTTTAAAACAAACATATTAACATCATATCTGGAGAAGCAGATATAAAAAAAAATTAAAGATGGTCGCCACGGTTGTCATATTGGATGTCTGATCAGCATATCATATTGGATGTCTGATCAGCATACGATCGTCAGAGACCAACTAGACGCCATCGATTTGACTTTACATTTAGGATGAATATCGACAAGAAGATTTTCAATATGGCTGTCATGGCGGCCATCTTCGCGGTCAGATTGGACTAGCCAGATATCACAATTAGTCATTCGGTAAAACACCCATGTTGATATGACTCTCCATTGGGGAGGAAAAACAATAACAAGATCTTAAAGATGGCTGCTGTCGTAGCCACACTTGTCAGATCGGCACCATTTTCATATCGTACCAACATGACGTCATATGAATTCTAGTGATAAACCAAATATTGAGAGGTGTAGCAGCGATAAGATTTTAAAGATCGTAACTCTTGTGGCTATATTTGATATCAAATTGGAACCAGTTTTAATTAAGACCAACTAGATAAAACGAAAAGTCATCCGGCAAAAAACCCTACGCTGGCAATTTTGACTTTATGTTCAGGATAAGTAGCAAAACTGAGATTTTCAAGATGGCCGATACATGGGCCATTTGGATATCAGATCCGCCCGAGTTTCATTTAGGACCAACTGGACATCATAAGAGGTCTAAATCTGAAGCTGTCGTTCAGCAATTTGCATTATTTTGGATCAATAACAAATCCGAAAGTCGTCGACATACAAATATCTGTCTGCTTCTGGATTAAGGCATTTCACTACGCTGATAATTTTGACTTTAAAAAGCGTTACTGATATTATTTTGTCCTGGAATACATGTCCTGATGGTGGCCTTAACAAATGGTGGAATCTACCTTTATATAGAAATTTCTTTCAAATAGTTTCAAGGTTAATGAATGTGGGTAACCAATTAGACCTCGGTTGAATAGGTAATTAATTAGGCATTATTTCTATATGATGTCATAAGCTTTTTTGACGTAACAGTTAGATAGCTACTTTCTTTATGAAAGCATTGGTGTTGAATGTCTTACTTCTGACTAATTAGTTAACCGTTTTTCTGACGTCTGAATCTACAGTGAAATCCCAATATCAATCTGATTAAAATCAGATCTCCGCTATCCCACGTTTTAGCAGGCATTGTCGTTGGTGTAAGCGATTGATTGCTTTTATCTTGGGGTGGGGGTGGGGGGAGCTGGCAATTAAAGCATTGTATGGGATCTAGGAAAAATGGGTTTATTGGAACTCGGTTTGGATCGCGTTATGTATATCAATATATGTCTTTAATGTTTGGTTACTGGATTGTAATGAGCTATACAAGTTTTAAACTCAATCTTATTAATGAACCTGTTAACAAGTTTGGGGTAATTTCCCACTGGATGATTAAATTAGGTGGTTGTCTTGTGACATAAATCAGGTGGTTTGTGTGTTGTGACATAAATCACGAAGGTAGTATTGCGACATAGATCAAGTAGGAAAATATTGCGACGTAGAGACGCAGGGTGTTTATAAAGACGTAGAAGTGTAAAATTGATTCATTCTTAATTTCCTATTTCCAATTATTGTTATTTTAGTATAAGTCTGTTGATGTATTTAATTTTGTGTTTAGATTCAATTAGAGAAGAAGCATTTATTTAGAACTTTTTTGGAATTACAAAGTGCTCATATGACTAGACTAAAGCAACATTTTTGGACAATGTCATTGTGATATATCATGACTGTTGGCACATTAATGTCTACTGGTACGTCAGCACATTCAGGACATGTAATTCATTTAGAACACGATTCTTTTGGACTTGTGTAGAATATTAGGAATATTTTGGATTTAATTCACAATACTGTTAAGTTCCTCCTAAAATTTCATTTTATGACTTAGAGAATTAAACAGTTTGTTACATTTCACAAAACTAGTTGGTTTGGCTTCTTTCTGTTACTCGGTTTAAGACCATAGTTGTAACAATCGATGCAGGCAAAGTGGCGCAGCTGAAAGTAAGGCTTAACTGTTAGTGAGAATGAACCTGCCATTGCGGCGAATATAGACGCATTTCACTTGGAAGACTTCTTTTCAAACATCTCAGTCTCAGCGCAGCCATCTGAAATCTTAGATAACAAGAGACCTGTAATTGAGTTTAGGAATACACTCTATGAGTAACTGAACTGAGTTTCTTAACACTCCTTGGACCCCCAACAGAACCAAAAAGGTTCTTGCAATGACAAATGGTGAGAGCTTGCCCAGCTTAGTTCTCATCAATCAAATTATTTGATAAGAAAGCGTAGCCAATGGCCGTCTCTGAACATCTTTGGCCGAATCACTGGTTGGATTATTCCTGATACGTTTTAGATCAGGTCTACCACTACTCTTTTCTTGGCGGTGTGTTTTTCCATAACGGAAGAATATTTTGTTATCACCCGTGCTCTCCACCAACGTCGGTAGGACAGAGATTTATGCTGAATTATTAAGTTTCTTGCGTAAGGGCTACACGGGGGGATATACGTGAGTAAAGTAGAACATTTACTCGAGTGTCCCTTACCATCACCCTCATAGGACAAGTCTTCTGTAAGGGTTCAAAAATACATTTTTTCATTGGTCACAACGATGACCTTTAAAAGCTTAGGAAACAAATGGGAAGTGAAGCTGTGACTGACACGGCTACTATGAAAAATACCTATTCTGCATCCCAAAGACCACAATGGTTACGACTCAAAATAAACGTGACTGGGTGCATCAAATGAACATGAAAAACACAAATGTACCCTCCAACAAATATGTCGGAAGCCTTGAAAAAATCAATTAAATGTACCGAATATTTAAAATACACAAACGTTTCTCATATACTTATTTTCTCTCAATTTCTGTTACCATGTTCAACCTTTTAGAGAAATGATAGCACCATATATGGTAAATGGTCAAATGAATTTTTAATGGTATCAGATTTGCAATATATATTTATGGACATGCAAAGCCTGTTGCAGAATGAGTTTTGTCATAATTTAATTGGTTTATATGCTACAGAATGTATTAAATCTATTTTTAAAAAATGGATTATGCATATGAATAGAACAAAACAGTTCCAATACATGACAGAATTAATTTGAAAGCAATTATAAATACCACTATTATTTGTCTTCTATAAACTCCAATAGCTTTCTTGTTTTGTTTTTTTTCTCATTAATGACAATTAATTTGACATAATTGATAAGAAATAAAAATGCTGAATGAAACCTACATGTATATAAAGTACCAACTTTACATTTACAAATTCGTCTATGCTTGTTGCATAGAAAATTAGAGATTGTAGTGCAATGATGTGTCTTGTTTTAGAAGAAACCACCCATACACTATGTTGTGTCAATTTTAAGTCATCTTTGGCTTGCAGTAGTTTCAGATTATTCAAGGTAATATTTTAAGCATGTAATGCTTAGCAATAAATTTGCATATAACTCCCAAAGTAAATAATCTTTTATTCTATTGCACATCACAGCAATGTTCAACAATAAAATGATAGCAACAAATTGGGCAAGTGGGTTCATCCACTATGTGAATTCAAAAGACATGCGCTTGTAGACTGTTCTTTTCAAGCTGACTTGGGAAATGTGTAGACTTTGTTCTTTTTCAAGCTGACTTGGAAAATGCACAGTCAAATACAAAGAGTACTATGTACACTTATTACATGAATATTTATCACACAAATAGCGTAGTATACCCATGTCATAATTTTTCTATATGTAACATGTGTAATAACACATCAAGAAATCATCAATGACATAAAAATATCATTTGATACAAAGGTAAAAGACTGGCAAATGAATGTATTTCAAAGAGATTCGAACACTATCTTGTTAGTTTGTCAAATAAAATCAGCATTTTTCATAATGTGATAAACAGAATCTAATGTTTGGTTTCATTCCAAATGCAATTTATTAAACTCATCCAATCATTTCATAAATGTAATGTCAAATGAGCATCCATTTAAGATCCTCTATATGTAATGTACATGTTGTAACATCCTCTATTATGTAACTGACCTCCTGTTGTAATATCCTTTATATGTAATTTACCTTGTGTTATAAGATCCTCTATATGTAATTGACCTTGTGTTATAAGATCCTCTGTATGTAATTTACCTGCTGTTGTAAGATCCTCTATATGCATTTTACCTTGCATATTCATCTTTCTTGATTTGCTAAAGTTTAAAAAAGTCTAAATATAACACAAGAATGTGATCAAAATCTAGCAATATATATGTACACAAAATATTCTTCCACATGATGTTTCATCTAGCCATTGTCTTTTGGGTGAATAGTACATGTACTTCCATTGATAATATGCGATTGCTTCCTTGACGAGTGCGGAGGCTCAGTCATTAACATATTGGACTCACAATCAGAAGGGTACGAATTATAATCCTGTCATCAGATCAGCTTAGATCAGCTGCTGTGGTATGTCCTTGTGCAAACACTTTACTTGCCTCTGCATGATACAACCTATATGTGTTCATGTGCAATAAAACACAAACAAGAACCCTCAAAGGCACTCTGCTGGTTGAAAAGAACTTTCAGGAGTTCAAGATGAGACCATTTCTTTCTTTTAACTGTGGAGTGTTGAAACCATCTTTTCTACTCTTCAGTAAAAATAAGTTTTCAAATTAGCTGCTGTGATGGACATACTGGATGTCAACTTGGCACCATTTTCTTTTGGGGCCAACAAGATATCACAAGACATCTTCTGGTGGAAAGCCTGTGTTGATATAATTTTTAGTTACAGATCAGCAACCATAACAAGATTTTCAAGATGGATGCCATCGTTACCATATTCTACATTAGGTTGGTACCATTTCTATTTAGTACCAGCTAGACATCACAAGAAGTCTTTTGATGAAAGCACTAGTCAATATATGACCAGCCATCTAGATGAAGTAGTGATTAACAAGATTTTCAAGATGGCCATTTTGGCAACTATATTAGAAGTTGAATCAGCACCATTTTCATTTATGACTACTGTAACTAGACACCATAAAAAGTCTTTCAGTGAAAACCTATGCTGCTATGATCATCTATACAAGAGAAATAGTGACAAGATTTTCAAGATGGACAATTTGAAAGATATAATGAGTGTGTGAATGGCACCATTAGGACCAATTAGTCATCATAAGAAGTCATTTAATAAAAACCCAATGTTCTTACAACCATTCATTCCGAATGAGCAGAGATAACAATATTTTCAAGATGGACACTGTTGTGGTCATGCTGGACATCAAATCAAGACCATTTTCATTTTGTAACAACTTTACATCAAAAGTCTTGGTCCACGTTGAAATGACCATCCATTCTGGAGAGTTTTAAGATGATCACTGTGGTAGACATATTGGAGGTCCCAGCAGCACAATTTCCATTTTGAAATGTGGGATGAATGTGTGTCAAGTTTCAAGGCCATCCTCCTTAGGAGTAGTGATAACACACTTGAGCTAACTGACAGATGGATGATGGATGACAGACAACCGATCATAATAGCCTCTTCTGGTCTATGACCAGTACAGCCAAAACCAACCAAACAAAACCCTTTTTATACAAATTTCAGGACAGATGTAAAAAAAAAAATTTAAAATCCACATGAGCATTCCACTTGTTTTTTAAACTGCTGTTTTGGCAACAGTAGTTGAAAAATCTGGGTCATTAAAAAGTGTAGTCTGTCTTTGCAGAGATAAGGACCTCTAAATGCAATTAATACATCAATCAATAAATAGGTTCAAATTGGCCATTTACTGGGATTAACTTCAGGACAGTATGCATTTTCCCTCAGCTCCAGCTTACTATGCCTGCCTATGGTCATTACCATTTGTTTAAGTAAGCACTATTACCATGTGAAATTTTAAATGTTATTTCTTTCTTCATTTTGAACTGGTTCTCTTACAGTGTTATCTAATAGGTACAATATCATCATCTTCAGTTCAGGCATTATGCCCACCAAACAAAACTACAAAAGAAAAGTTCTCTCAGGATAATGGAATATTACAATTTATCAGGCCTGTTTCAGAAAAAGTGTCAGTGGAAAGGAAGGCACTTATTTTTAATTATATATGGGTGGTGTCGTGGTTGTAGTGGTGGTGGTTGTGAAAGGGTATTTTGGACTGAACTGAGTATTCTGTATTGACCAGTCCAAATAAATATAATGGATGGCAAAGTCTCTGACTAATTGCTTTCCAACCCCCATTCCTTACTCCATACCTTTATTTATCACCTGTTATTTGGGTTAATACACCCATATAAAAGTTTTAAATATATCCATATATAAATTATATATGCATAACATGCATAATAAGATCTTATGATGTCATATGGGGCATATGAATAATGACAAAGGCTTCCAAACGTATTTCAAAGTCATTTTATTGCAGTATCATGGTGTTTAGTTGAATAAAATCAGTATTTTTCGTCGTATGATAAAGAGAATCTTACATCTGTGCACATTACAAAATGAAATTTATGAATCTTGTCCAGTAATTTAAATCTTTTGCTCCTTTCACAAATTTTTGTTTTAAATTAATATTCATGTTAAGATAATGTGTTTATGCAATGCTGTCAACCTTCACTTCTAAGACATGAATTCTGTGACAAATGTGATTAGGGCTTTATAAATCCAATTGTCCAACACCCAGGACAAGCTCAAATTCAGCTCAGACAAGTTCATGTTTGCAAGGTACAAATATTGACAGAGAGTGAGGGGTCAAGACAGGTGAGTTCGGAACTAAAAGGCACTTGTCACTAGTGATTAACCACCTGAAAATTAAGCACCCACAAGCGGTGTTTATCATCTACAGTTTGCATGATTATTACAGGAGACCAATAAATACTTACTGCCTGCAAAATAATTAAATGGATCAAAATGAGTGTTCTCAAATCATTCTCAAAACTTGGCTTGTCAAAGATTCTTTAGATGCATGTTTCCAATTTCAAAATGACTGGATGACATGGAAGTGGTAGCAGTCATGAGTCCTGTGAGCGGACACAGCATGTTTCCAATTTCAAGATGAAAACTGGATGACATGGAAGTGGTAGCAGTCATGAGTCATGTGAGTGGACACAGCACTTCCTAGAAAAATGCAAAGACTAAATTCATTGATACTGGAACACTTCAGTAAGGGACTCAGTTTTACCTAGTTTTCTTACTGGATAGATACTTAAAGTTACATATTTCAAGTTAACACAGTTCTGTTCTTAACTGTTCAATTGTTAAGTTTAAGGTATTTTTAACTTAATGTCTCTCTTTCTCTTAAAATTCTAGCCATTTATAAAAACCTTATCTACCTATCTATTTATATACATGTATATGTCTGTATTTGATCTTCTAACCATATCCTCCTTCTAATCCCTTTTTATCATCTACATATCTACATGTGTTACTTAAATGCATCTTCTCTGTCAACATTTGGTTTTAAGATGCAACCCAATTTAAAATTTAAACAAAAATTTTTAAAATAAATATGTGATTTCCTTTTCTCATTTTTTAATTAACAGTATTTTTAAAGATACTTTTGTGGTGATATTTTGTTGCCATATTTTGGGAGAAGTTCAAATCACCCAAAGGCAATTTCAATTTTCAAGTCAGTCTCCCTTGGACTTATAAAATATTTGTCAAGCCCTGGTGATTTACAAATATTATGTCTAATGTGGCATAATGGCACCATAAAAAACCTAGTCTAACAGACTATTCGTTCAAAGCACAATGAAAGCAATGCAAATGATTTATAGATGTGCCAAAACGTTTTGCACACTATCTTCCAGACAATTACATACTTTGTTAACATAAATATTTACATTCTGAAAGAATGTGGGTGTATAATCAGACCACTGAGTCACAATAGACACATTTCAGTTGATATTATGTGGATTTCAAGCATACTGAAAATGAATAGTAAATATTCTATGATGATGCAAAATGTACAAGGTTCTGATGAAAAACATGGGTTAAAATCGACATTAGTCATTCACTGATAATAAACATCTGTCACAAAATCTTTTCTTTTCAACATCTGCAAGGAAATTACTTCTACTTGATGGTATTTTCTGTGTACAATTTCAAAAATATCAATACTTAGATAATAATGTGAGCTGAATGACCATGGGATGTGAGCTAAATGACCATGAGATATGAGCTGAATGACCATGGGATGTAAGGAATGACCATGGGATGTGAGCTGAATGACCATAGGATGTAAACATGAGACATTAGATAAATATGTGAGATACATGAGTAATACTGATTTATGAGGCTTCCAAAGTAAAGGCGGCAAAAGAATGCCTACTTACAAATGTCAGCTGACTGACCATCATATGAAAACACGAGACAGGAGTAATATTGACTTATGACAATTGCAAAAGTGAAGGCTGCAAGCTGCAAAAGAATAAGTAATGTATTAACATCTAGCTTAAAAATATATCTACATACTGTAACAACCCCAAATAAATATAACTTAAACAAGAGATACAGTTGGGCTTGTTATTGCTATGCATTAACATCTAGATTAAAATGTGCTTATATACTGTAACAATCCCAAAGAAACAAATTTAACTTAAACAAGAGATACAGTTGGGCTTGTTATTACTGCCTGTGTTGTAATTATAGCATCTCACCTTATGGATGCAAATTCACACAAATACAGCTGTAGAGGGGAAAGAAATGCTTGGAGCACATAGATGCTACACTATTAATGTTGGTGTCACTTATCTTCTTTCCAAGACCATTTACAAACAATTACTCTCTCTGTATAGAATATCTACCAGTATTGTCCACTGGATCTCCTCCTGTCCCTGGGGACGAGGTCCTGATTCATAACCTAAAAATATTAATAGCCCACCCTTATAGTCTATATATTTACGTAGTATCACGTGGGGAGTCGGCATGGATTTCTGGGTCTGTCCTTACTCTGTTGAAACCCCACCCTCTGAGTCATCACTTGAAAACCAATGGCATCCCCACCCAAGGAAGCCTTGGTTAATGCACCAGACTCCTGACCAGAAGGTAGCAGGTTCAATTCACCCCTACCTCCCCCCAATCTAATCAGCTTATATCAACTAATAAATTTGTCTTAATTTTTTTAATGTCATCTGTTCCTTTCTTCATATGCATTAAATCTGGAGGTATTTAAGGAAGAAAGCATATTAGTTTATTTTTTTTATTTTAATTAAAAGATATAAATACAAAACATACCTTTAAACTCATTCGGAGTGATGACACTAATTTTGTGAATGCCTTTAAATAATGCACAATACATAAGATAAGCACACATCCTAAAAATGTCTGTTTATGTCAGACTTGAATGAACAATGAGTTCAAACTTGCTAAATGTGATATGTCTAATCTTGGGTATAAGGTGCCCATATTTATCCCATGCAATTGTACGGTTATTTTGCTTTCCCAATTTTGTATAAAATCTATAGTCACAAAGCACAAGACAAAAGAGGTGTGAAGCTCATCTCCTGGACTTGTCAAAGCTTATAATTTAATGACTGTCGCAGGATCTGTACTATAGACAATGCATCAACCCCTAATACAATGTGTTTTATAACTATATTGTGTAGTGGTGTATTCTCACATACAAGACCTCTAGAAATGAATATGTGTAGTCTAACCCCATCTTAAACAGAACAATATCCTAGCAAAAACATAGATTTTATCATCATCCACCAATATGTGTTTGCGAACTTATAAAATGAAACATTACCTTCACATCTGACCAGATATGACCATTATTTGAATGTCAATAAATAATCTGTGAAAAAAACTGTGTGGCATAAAATACTGTTGTTAGCTGAAATTCTAAAGTACACTTTCCTAAATGAAAACAGTTGGGTTTTTTTAATAAATAAATAGCTTAAGAGGAATTAAGGAAACATGGAAGGATGCCATTAAAAGTGAAGCTACAATTAAACATGACACATTCTCTGCCACATTTAATAACTAAGCACATGTTTACCTTTTGTTAAAACTTGTTATACCACCTTTGAATATTTTTATATTAAAATTCACAAATATCTATCTGCCATGTTAATTTTAATATGATAGCAAAGGCAACTATCAAACTCCTATTTAACCACATATAACAAACTTGCTTGACAATATTTTTGAATTTTACACAGGGTCACGCTTTCAGCAATAAATTTCAGCAAATAAATTCAAACATTTGGACATGGTTTTTACATGAAATATGTTCTTCTTAAAGCAAAATCTTTATATTGCACAAAATAATTTTATAAAGAAATTTTCATTCTTGGAGACTGTTATTGGTGCACATCAGTCACTTTTAGTTGTTCAACATAGATGCAACACTGCATCACTATTAAATTCCCACACAGCTTTTTCTTTAGTAATAATCTATTCATCCACAGAATTGAAATAATTCATTAGCACTTAATAAACTAGTCTTTTAAATAAAATTATATTATCAAATTATTATCAACTTGGAATGTTACTTGTTATATTGTCATGTTAAATTTTTCTTTATTTTAAATTACAAATCAATCATTATAATCCCTAACAGGGTTTTTTGTTATTTTCATTATATTTTGTTTTGAAATTTATGTATCTTTTATTCTAAAATAATTTTTTTCATGTTTTTTATTTATTCTGCAGTGGAACAAACTCTGTATAAACCTAAACCTGTGATTCTAAATAGTCTTTATTTCATGTTACTTCCCTTGCTTTCTAAGTATTAAGCTTACTGAATCAGATGCATTATCACCTCATTAGTATGCAAGGATGTTACTCACAACAAAACCCATCAGAAAAACCTACATCATAGAATTTTATAATGGAAATTTGTTCAGAAATATGGCCTCCTGAGTCAGAACAAACTCAGCAGATCTGATGCAATATTACCTCATTAATATATGTGGATGCTGCACATAATCAAACTCATCTGAAATATTGATAATACAAACTTGTGCACCAGGTCTAATCAAAGTCTGATCAGAAATATAATGTAGACAGTGTTTATAAGCTCAGCCAATCATATGTATGAACACCTTATGCATGAATGTCATTTATAATCGAGCTCATTCAAGATCATGCTGATATAAGCTTGCACACCAAATATCATCAAAACCTGGTCTCAAACACAGTCATAAGTTCAATCAATCAAACAATACAAACCAGCACATACATTCTAATCAAATTCGGATCAGAACTGAAGCCTCAAAAGTGTTAAAGGGAATCACTGATAGACGCATGACAAAGACAAACCAGAAGCTTGCTTTGCCTTTGGCCAGGTGAGCAAAATATTTGGATTAATGTGCAACTAAAATGACATTAAAATATAATTAGCATGCTCATACTTCTACATTGTACAATGATTTTGCATAACTTGACTAAAATCTTCCAGGTGAATGATATAACTTCTGTACTGATTAAAAACTTTTATAAAATAAATACCTGTATACTAGTTCAAATTTTCCAAGACTGCAATTGTGGAAATGCGCATATACATCTGTTGATACTTTTATGGAACCAACCACAATGATACAATGTAATTAATAATACACAATTGATGATTTTCGCAAAAAATATGAGAATCCTTGCTTTTGTGGTTGCCATAAAAACAGTGAACTAAGTTTTGTTTTAACATCAGTTCCTTTATGTTATTACTGGTAATGATATTTTATGATGTGCTAGTAGAAAACAAAAAGTCCAATGCTTGTCTACATTCTGTAGCTTCAAACCACTGGAAGCACAACCCTTCACACAAAATAAAACTGTAACCTCTTGTTTTGCCTATCCGACCAAACTTGGGCCACTGTACTATCATACTGCTTAGCTCAAAAGATGTCGCTTAGGTGCCAAGGCTTAGCCCTGCATGCATTTTTTTGTACTGATCGCAAATTTCGTCTGAACTTCAATGTAGAAACTTTCACCTTTCATGAACTGTCATTACATACTGGTACTGAATATACTCACTTGTTAAGTCCAACTGCAAACTGCACAGACATAAATCTGCTGTCACTTAATGTACTGACAGATCCAGGTCTATGCAGTTTGTCAGAAGTAATCGGTAGAACAAGCAACACTGACCAATATGCAACAGTAAATCAGGGTACATGTTGTTGACAATAATACTTCACTTGTACACAATACAGTATAAAAATTATTTGGTACACAACTCTGACAGGTTTAACATTCAAAGAGCTACTTTCCCTAACATTGTCAGAAATTACATTTCTTTGGCTGTTTTACCTTTGAAACATTCTGCTGAATGAAGCAAAATTTTGACAACTGTCAAATAATTAGAGAATATTCAACTCCTTCTTCTCTGTCTCACAGAAAAAGAAATCTGTACTTGCATTTTATCAAAGACAAATTTATATACCTTTCACAATGAATGCATCAACGAAGAAATCCTTTTGGTTCATAATATAAACAGACTTCAAACCATAAAAAAGTGGAGACAAGTTCCTATGGAGTCTTCCACATTTCACTGTATGGTACCCTTCATCCATTTTTTAATGCTTTAAGCAAATAAAGAAAAAGCTTTTTAATAAACATAATACATTTTTTAAAAAGCAATTTTAATATGTACTGTTTTTACAATTTTAACTGAACAATTAATACGCAAAAGCTGTGATCGTCTCATATTCAAGTTGTTTGATCCTCAGTAAACTGAACCATGAAAAATCTTTGTTTAATCCAGCTTAATATAACGTCTACAGAGTGAGCTAACTAAATTGCTGGACATAAATTCAGTCTAAAATGGCATCAAACAATGGATATTCTGCCTTTTGTGGTTCACACAGGTCTGCTAGAAAGCAGATTGTCCCTGCCCAGCCCTCAAACAGACTGTAGGGACTGTCTGGCGTGCGAGCTTCTTGTTGGAATTCGGGAGTCAGCAGGAACTCTGCAAACATCTGTGCCCTGTGTAAGTGCCGCTGATCTCCTGTCAGTCGATACAGAAGCAAGAAGACATAGCCACTTCCTGCAATGCCATGACAGATGCCTGGACCCTTCCGCAAAAGACCTCTCTGCCAGGTCAGCTCACCACATTGGAGACAAGCTGTCAGATACTTCTCATCTCCCCATATTCTATAAGCCCGAGCAAACAGATATACAATACCTGAAAGGAAAAGTAAAAGGCACTTAACCAACAGTGTGACTGGGGAAATGTCTGTGTGTGACTCAATATGTACACTGGGATACATAAAAACATTCTTAACTGTATGCAATACTGACTAATTATGACTGGACTTAGATAACTCGGGGACAATTGTCACAAAGTCCTAGATTTAATACGAGTTGTGGTAAACTCAGGGGGAGGAGGGAGATGGGAAGGTTTTACCAGTTATTCAGGAATATAGTAAGATCTTAACTTGACAAAGGATCAGATGTGTTCAGATCAGTTTGCAAATTGTTTCTGCAGATGCTTGATCCAATACTCAATCAGGGACTTTGTCTGGTAGCTGTATTTACACTTCTTCAGAAAGCCTCCATGTTAAGCCAAATGAAACATCACTTTATCTCTGATGAAAGATATTGGCTCCTTGGTATACTAGCAACTGAACTGTCATCTGACTCCACTTACGATATTGTCTTTAGGTTCAAATACCAAATCATGTATGATTGTAAACCAAAATTTGCTCCTCCTTACATTATGTGAACTCATCCTCATCTAGAAGCTGTAAAAATCAATCTTACCAAGAAGGCAAAATTTTCAAATTACCATACTCGTTATCAAATCCCCCAAAATAAAATTTGATCTGTACCAAATCTAGAAGTCCTTCACCAATCCTCTCATTTTACAGATTAAATTCAATGACATCAGAGCCTTCAATTATGGCCACACAATGCAGATGGTTGAAAAGACGGAGACAAGGTTACTGCTGCTTTTACAACACCGCACAGTACCTTCTCTAGCTGATTACTTGATAAAAGCTACACTTGTGCCACAGAAATTACTGCCATATTTAAAATTTGGACTACATCAAAAAACAGATCTGGTCATCTTTTTAGAATCCCTTTCCATATCAACTGCCTTGCAAAATGTTAAATTGAACAACCCATTACTATCATAAATCTTACAGAAACATAATTTACTCATAAAATCTGTTAAAAAAAGGTAATTTACATAGTAGCCTGCTTACTCACCGTGATAATTAAGGGCAACAAAATGGTAGATAAAGCAGCTAAAGCTGCCCTGCAGTCACCAAAAATAAGATTCCATATCAGGAATTCAAAATTTATTACTGAAAACGACATGTTCTACACACTTGGCAACATGTGTGGAATATAAACACCACAAACAAGTTTTGGAACATCAAACCTTAATCACTGAAGTCTCAACCATCAACAGAGCAAATTATAGCAATGATGTGGTGTTATCTCACTCATGTGTAGGACACATATACCTGATCCCTCATGAAGGGTGTAACTTGAGTAGGGTACATATCTTGCTAGTGTTCACTGAAATTATAACACATTCCAGTTGAGTGTATCTACTTCTACCCTGTATGACTTTTTTTACCTGCATGGATGGCATCACGGTCACACAGCTTTCTGCTTGTGCAGATGAAAATGGAATACCATGAAGATCAGGATAAAAGCTTTTGACATATCACATATTAAGAAAAGGATTCCAGACCCTTCCTAATCTATCTCGATCATGATATGCCTCATTAGACGGAATGGCTGCTTAAACCCAACTAGAAAATCATCATCATGAAACTTACCTAAATTCATAGCTTATGCCTAAATGCAACCTAAATCAGTCTTAAAAAATACATTTTACATGTATTTAATGTATTTAATCAGTGCACCCAGATGGGTAGTGAGAATGCACCTCCAAAGTGGAAACTTAACTGCTGTGCCAATTGAGACAAAGGGAGCAAACTCTTCTAGTATGAACATGCACATGATGGAGGCAGTTTTTATTACATCCTCATTGTATGCTCATCTTAGCCCAAATGATTTCACTGTATAATAATTTATATCATCTCTAAATTTCATTTGAATATTTATGTAGTGGATATATGACTTTTAAATTTTCAATGGGATGCCAACAAACAAGTCACAGTTGCCCTGGCCACTGGACATGTTATAACTACATTGCAACTCACTTTATGACAATAAAAAACATGAGGCCCAAGCAGGTTTGATATTGCTAACCTGGCTTACATAACTTAATAGTTGACCAATTCACTATGTATCATATGTAGTACTGTAAGAATAGGTCCTGGTCTTAGTAAAAAGCATCCAGCATCTCCACAATATCAGCCTATTTACTGAGTATAATTAAAATTTGTTCAGAAATACTCTCACAGTGTAAGAAGCTCAACTAATCATGTGCAAGATCACTTCATTAATATGTCACTATCTTGTTATAATAAAAACACATTCTTTATTTTGATGATATATACATATTTACCAAGACTGATAAAACAAATGATAAGGAATGGAGTCATGAAAAAGTGATGACAGATTTGACCTATCAAATGCAAAATCACCTCATTAGTAAACATTGAAAAGCTCATAAATGGATCTTGCTCATAACTGTACTCCTCCAAGATCTTGGTGATGTAAGCCTATTTACCAAGTTTGATCACAACTGGATCAGAAATGCAGTCTTTAGAGGGCAATAAGTTCATCCAATTGTATGCAAGATCACATCATTAATATGCATGGATGCAGTGCATTATTGAATGCATGTAAGATCTTGATCATATATGCCTTTACTCAAAGTCTGATCCAAATCAGATCAAAACTAAGGCTTCCATTGGGTAAAAAAAAAGACAATCAGAAGCAATATGACCTCATTAATATGTGTGCATCTCACTCATTATCAAACTTGTCCAATATCTTAATGAGATAAGCATATATACCAGTTTTGCTCAAAATCAATCCAGAAATATTACCTCCAAAGTGTTAACAATCTCAGTTAATCAGATACAAGATCATCTCATTAGCATACATAGACCTTGATCATTATCAAACCTGTCTGGGGTCTTGATGACATAAGCCATGTTTCAAATTTGATCAAAATTGAATCGGAAAGTTAACTTCCAGAGTGGTAACAAGCTCAACCAATCAGACGCAAGATCAATTCAATAATGTCCAAGTATCCCACTATTTATCAACCATGCCCAGGATAATGATTTCAGCATATATTCTAAGTTTTGATCAAAACTGGATAAAATCTAAATCAGATGCAAGATCACTTCATTAGTATGCATACCTCTCACTAAATACTGAACCTCTTCATGATATAAGCATATGTTTCCATGATCAATCACAATCATATCAGAAACAAGTACTCCACAACAGCAACAAGCCCAGCCATTCAACTGCTGAATCACCTTATTAGTATTTGTGTATCTCACTTGTCATCAAACTCCTCTGATGTCTTAATGACTTCAATATGTATTCCAAGTCTGATCAAAATCAAATCCAATATATGGCCTCCAGAGAGGTACAAAGTCTAGCCAATCAGATTTAAAATCACCTCATTAATATAAGTGGACACAATTCATTATCAAATTGGTCTGAAATTTTGATAACGCATGATCCTATTCCAATCTTGATTGAAATTGGATGAGAAATATAGATCTGGGCAGAAACTCAATTTTACTTCTGCAGCACAAGTTAGTATTATAAGGCAATGTTGAATAATCCATATAAATAAATGCAGGTCACAATGACGAAGTTTTGGTGCAAAAAAGTCACACACTACAATCTAATCATGCACTCACATGACACATCTGTGGCAGTGAGTTAAAAGGTATTGGATGAAGAGCCAAGACATCCTTCTGAATTCTGGAGAATATGTTACAATGCCTCAATTGAAAATTTATGTTTCAATCCTGGTCATTACTCCATGTATTGTGGCCAAATGACTCCACATGAGCATGGCAGAAACTATACATTGTAATTAATTCTAACTGCTACGAATACCTAGATTACAATACTGTAATTACAAATTTGTAAAAAATATTTAATCATCTGTGACTTTAACAAACAACTGGTTTTTGTCAGTTTCCAAAACTTCAGCAAAACCTAAGTCAAAAACATTACATTCAGTTTTGAACTGATCCCTGAAACCAGTGGTTCTGAACTCATGGTCACACCCCAAAACTGGGTAACCATACTGTTTTGAGTGGGTTGCCAAGATCAACCTTAATAATTTGAAATTCTTCTACCCAAATGGTTTTCTTTAGCATCTGATGGTTGGCGAGGCTATGTTGTTGTTGTTGTTGTTGTTGTTGTTGTTGTGGGGCTTAATGCCATTTTTCAGCACACGATAGGCTATACATAGCGGCCAGTATAAATGGTGGAGGAAGAAACCAGGAAATCCCCAGAAAGAACCACCAACCCACGAGAAGAAAAAGGTCAAGAACTACTGTCTTAAACATATGTAGTTGTAATGCTGAGACTACTCACCCATTACTGCTGAGTAAAAATATCGTCATGCTCTCCTGTACATTTAAAAGTATTGTTACAAAAGATTTTAAATATACTGAACCTGATTATTATTGTTTATACATGTAGTGACATTTAAAGTAACAAAAATAAATTGCTTGTTCTAGTGCCACTTCACTAAATAACTGTAAATATTAGTAAAATTTTTACCATTCTAAAGTAATCAAAGTACTCGCAGCAGCTATATTTATTAAAATGTATAGTTTTCACCGTGCTCATTTGATGTCATATGGACCAAATACACAGTGCAATGACCAACTGTCCAAGCCAGGAACATCCTCCATAAGTGTGGAACATACCTTCATTCCAGAATAACTCAGTGTTTGGGCTTCCTATTTATATTTGACTCAAAAGCCCAGATTGGGAGGATATTTGGACAGATACAGAGATGGACAGACACAAAAAATGTACTTACTGAACCATGCAAGGGACAACAAAAATAAACTTCTGGTCTCCAGCACTAACAAATGGTAGTTGAGTAAGAACCATGAACTTTTTTTCCTAAACAAACCATAAAGCATAACAGGCAATATGTTGGCCTCTTGTCCAGTTGAACCAGTAGTGATTTAAAACATAGTGAAATCCCTGCTAACCATTTCTTGAAGTAGGGGTGTAATAATAATAATGCTTTCTTTGTGTTTCTGAACCTAAGGAATTTTTTGCTCTGTATCATACCAGGAGCTCCATGACACCAGTGAACAAGCTCCTCACTCTCAGGTCTTGGATTTGTCAACTCATCAGTAGCTGGTGGATAATTAAAGTTTGGCTGCTTGAGACTCAAGATGTAATCCACGGACAGGCGGATGTCATGCTCTGCAGATGGGTCAGATTTAAGGTAGTCCAGAAAGGACATCAAAACTTGGAGTATGGATGCCAAACCATGGGCAGCACCTGTCATAACAAAATAGGTACTTCATAAGCAACATTCTTCACATGTATTTTTCTCCAGAGAGAAAGAACAAGGGTTCCTAGGAATCTACATGTCACCTATAAATTGCACTAAGATGAAGCAGATCCACTAATGCAAGTTAGACAGGATGCAAACTGAAGGGGATAAGTGTGTGTGTGTGTGTGTGTGTGTGTGTGTGTGTGTGTGTGTGTGTGTGTGTGTGTGTGTGTGTGTGTGTGTGTGTGTGTGTGTGTGTGCGCAATTTGGATTTTTAACGTAGCTTGAACAATTTTTCAGTCATGGACAATGTAATTTTCTTCCTTAATTTCTGTTTAATATAGCAAATGATAGAGAACTTTTTGACAAATTTCAACACAAAATTTTAATGTTGTCATTGCTGTAGCAAACCTCACTGGCAGAAAAATGCTATATGCATGTCTTATTACCTGTTAAAAGCAGACCTGACAAAACTTTTAAATGTTCCAAATAAAGCATATAACTATCACATTTATTGTTCTTTCTCAGCAGAACACAAGTTATATTTCTGGACACAGAAATGCTGTAAAAACTTAAACAATGGTAAAATTCATGCTATGACTGATGTTAATTAAAATGAGAGGATAAATTCAATATCTGTAAACAAGGCAACACCATTATTATTATTTTCTAATTATTGAAAAAAACATGAATCAACTACAGGACAAATGAAAACTCGTCTGACCTTTCCTGGCGTGTTGACATTCTACCCAAACATTTAATCATCAGTCCGATGAAAGAAGGTATTGAAATATCAGAAAAGTACATGCTTTCCATTCTTGCTTTTTTACACTGATTGCAAGAGGCATGTCTTGATCATATCCCAAATAAACATGGCATCTGATGAAATGTCTCATCACCATGTTTATCTAAAGCATTCTATACGGTAAGCATCACTGATACAACAAACTCTACAATGTTTACAAAATTTTAAAGTCATAGTGGGCTCAACTTTTTCCAATTATCCTTAAAAGGTAAATTAATCCTTTTCACTCATATCTCCATTGAAATCCTGCCCACCTATATGTAGCTGTCCACTAAACACTTGGTGGGAGAGAGTCCTCCACCCATCCATCCACATATTGTCCTTCCAGCGAACATATGGACAAAGAGTGGACCCCTTTCTGTACATGTAGATATGAGTTTTGTACTTAGGCATTTAAAATTAAATCTGTAGCCCCTAAGGTTAAGACGTAAGGGGTAAGACAGACACATGGGCTAATTTTAGTTTCATTATCTTTTTTATACCCAGTGTGTGTGTGTGTGTGTGTATAAATATATATATATATATATATATATATATATATATAAAAATATTACGTATTATGTAATTTAATTACTTGTGTATTAGTTTTAAAATTTTTTTATGTTACTTTATTTCGTTACATGTTATTGTAATGATAATTTTATTCACTGGATTTGACATTTTTCCAGAAAATTCAGTTCAGTTCTGTTCATCCTGATAAACAAGCAGTAGTAGAAACGTTGTATCTTTTGGTGACCTAGATTCAGAGCCAGTTTCAAGTCTGGAGTAAACAACTTTTTAAAAATTTTTTTCATCGTTCAATATTATAGTAAGATTCATTCAGTAGAATACAAATTCGTCCATAGCGTACGTGATAGTCGGCATGTAATGTTTCTTCACCGCTTGAAAAAAGTGATCACGTGACCCATACAGGTATTTGTTCTGCGAAGTAGTTAAGCTTAAAACTCACGTTATTATAGTGATTTTGGCCAGTCTTGCTTTTAACCTTTGGAGCTCAAAGGTGTTTTTGTTGTGACCAGTTTGAGTTGAATTTTTCTATTTTTCGGAATAATAATTTATTTTCCCTGGAAACTATTAGTGCTCATCATAATTCTTGGGCAAAGACATTTATTAAAACTTATTCGGAATTCAATACTGGAGTATTATTCTTGGTGATTCAACAAGGAACTGTTGACACGACAACACAAAGCAGGTTATAGAAGACGTCATCGCCTTCCATCTTGGAATTTCATTGGGATTCGAACATTGATTCACTTTGGACTTTTTATTGATAGGACTTACATTTTTAAATTCTAGGATTAATTTTTGGATTAGATTTATAAACCAGAAGTCTTTTTTCTTTTTTTTACCTTGTTTTTCTAGGGAAATAAATTATTTTGCTAAATTTTACAAAGCTTGTTGGCTTCACTCTTTTCTTTGTTACTTTTGTACAAGCCCAGACACGTAACAGTATTACCTAACTCAACAAAACAGAATACTAGGTACTATTTATTAACAAATTAATAAGAGCTAACTCAACAAATCACAGCACAAGGCACTATTAAGAACTACATTCCCTTTCCAATAATAAAATAATAATAATAATAAAAACATGAAACAAAGACAGAAAAACATGATGTGGTTCACTATATTGTAATGCCTTTATGGTATTATGAATAGAATTTTGCATGCACAAACATTGTCCATTCAGTGTGTTAAGATTATTTAATGTTAAATGTTAAATGTTGGGGTCTGAGATGATGTTTGACTTACAAGACTGTGACATTTTTGATCACCTCACTTTATCTGTCACTGAAAACATCTATGTGTAAACTGCTTCTTCCATTCATGTATGTATGCCACCCACCCACCATCATTTAGATCGCCATCAGCATTCTCCTATGGATGTGTACTCTGTGTTTTATACTAATTGTGAGTATAAAACCTTGTCCTGATCCTCATAATGTCATGCTGTTGGCATGAGTATCAATGAATTCGTCAAGGAATTTGTCTTATGGCATCAACTCTACAAGCCCCAGGAGATCAACATTAAGTGGAAAGACGTTTGCATGTTAGCAGTTATTGTGCCCTTTTCATTTGCAAGTTGGACCATGTGTGTGTAATGCTGGAATTTCTCAAGAATAGTTCAGGAAATGAATTCTCTTACCTTTCTGAAATTTGGAATATCAAAGCCAGAAATATGATGGGGGTCCATAAATTAGTGACTTTAACCATCCAGTGAAGTTACCGAAAGAGCAAGATGCAGGATAGTAATGGAATCAATGTGCCTAGCCAAAGAATCACATTTCTCTTGCTGGACATTTTGTTGAACATTAAATTAGAACTAATGTCATTGTTCATTATTGTAAGTTCTTCGCTATATAGAATTTGTAAGTTTACTTTCATGTGCAAAATAGAATGCATTCGATATGGACTATTTCTAACTGTATTACAACTTACTGCATCATCAGTATGTTGCAAAATCTCTAGATTCACATCAAAATTTGCTTGACCATTTTGTTCAGTTCTATGGAATCATAGGTTTGAATGTACAAAATAGAATTAAAGGCACACCACTGACATTGAGAGGACAACTTAATTCTGTTGAAATTTTGTGTTCAGAGGCATTTTACCATGCAGATTGAATAGCTGACTTGGTTACTGCCATGACTAGCCCTGAGAAGGACAAGCTTTGATTGGCTAACTAACATCATGTGATGTGAACAGGAGTCTGTAAATACGAGTGCAGACAGTGCAGCAGCAGATAGCTGTCAGAGTGGCAAAGTAAGAACATCCAAGTAGAAAAGAATTTTGGCCATAACTGATATTAACTTTAACACTATAAAATTCCAAAACTAAATCAAATTGTTATGAGAAATTTCAAGTAGATTTATTACATGATTGCCACTGAATTTAAATGCCTTAGAATTATTATGTAGTAATTCTTTATAAAGCCACTGCTGTCTCCCGCCACACTGCTCAAGTACATTCACGCTAAATTAATTTTCCATTGAGATATCATGCTACTATTTCAGAATGTGTTGCAGTCAATCTGTTAAATTAGCTATTATTATGCATAGGAATTAAACAGCATAATCAATTTCACCTTAATATGGTGTATTATATTGTTGTCATCTGGCATCTAGACAAACAAATATTATCTAAAGCTATAATTTTGTGATGAACACTGTGTTGATGTAACAGTCACTAAGCGATACTGAAAGGCATGTTCCATCTCACCTTTATTATGAATAAAATTATTTAAGTCCTGAACCCTGGTCTTTTCAATATAACACACAGGGTGTTACAATATATTCATGGTGGGATAATATAAACCCCACATTTTTTGATAAGTGGAGAGTGTAAAAAAAAAAAATTTTTATTAAAGAATTTACCTAGGTATTCTGTCCCATAATAGGCATACATCAGAGGGGATCTGGTGTTGTGCCTTTTGGCATAATCTCTGCCCGATTCCACCGTAACAGTACACAGCATTTTAACTGTTTCATCGCCAAGAACCTGCAATAAATATATTAGGTGCTTAAACCAGTAGATATAGCTTGAATTGAATGCTTGCATACTCACATCATGCAAGTTACTGTAGAATATGCCAGTTGAGATTTTAAGCTATTTTATCTTTTTGCAAGTGCTAAATTTTCAAGTGATACACAGTAAATCATTAAAACTTCTTAATGTATTTGAACTGGGCAAAATGCACATCCATTAACTCCAAAATGTAAAAAAAGCTAGTGTTTGCATTCCTCTATGGTGTGATGCCATTTATTGGGTAACCCAGGCATGTACAACCTACAGCCAAAGACCTGATTTCATCCACTTATTTACATCATACAGTGTGGCTTTAAAAATTACTTATCTGGCCTGCAGCCTGAAGGAACCTCCACATGGCGGGTATAACCTAATACAGTGGCCAAAAATGCACTTACAGATAATACTCAGTGGACAAGGGCATAACTATTAAATTGTCAAAGGATAAGATATGCCTTTTGCACCCAACCATTTCATTAACAAATACAGAAATATTCCTCACATGCTACTTTCATTTTGGTCAGGTCTGTTACTGTGTCTTCTGATGACATGCTCTAAAGTAATTCTTATGTAGGATGGTCAACTGCAAATATTTGTGTCAGCCTGAATATTCCCTAACAAGAGTCCCTTGCACAGACTGATGCTCTACTGGGTGAAAATAATTTCCAGGATTTTTAGATAAGACCATCTTTTTCTTTAAACTACTCAGTGTTGAAACCATCTCTGATATTCCTCAGCTATAGCAAGATTTTCAGTTAGATGATGTGGTGGACAAATGGGATCAGATTGGCACCATATTCATTTAGGACCAAACAGACACTATTGAGACTTCTGATGAAAACCCCAAGTCAACATGACCATCCCTCCAGGAGAAATGAAGGCAACAAGATTTTCAAGACTGCCAGAGTGGCAGCCATTTTGGATGTACATTTGGTACCATTTTCATTTAGGGCCAACTAGGCATCACAATAATTCCACTGGTGATAATTCCCATGTTGATACAAGTATCAATTTGAAAGGAATAGAGATAATATTTTCAAAGTGGCCACCATGGTGGCCATAATAAAGGTCAATTTGTATCCTTTTTATTTAGAAACAAGTGAACGCTATAAAAACTCTTCTGATGAAAACCTCATGTCAAACAAGACTTTCAAGATGGCCACCATGGTGCCCATATTGGAAATCAGATCAGCACCATTATAATTTAAGACCAACAAGGTATTATATGAAAGTCTTCTAGAGAAAACCATAGGCTGACATAACTTTCTGTTTTGGATGAGTAACAATAAAAAAATTTTAAGATGGCTGCCAAGGTTGTCATACTTAATACTATTTGTGCACCATATCAATTTAGGACCAACTAATCAGGTAGTGATAATAAGATTTTCAAGATGGCCACTGGAGGTCAGATCAGCATCATTTCCATTTATGACCAGCTAGACATCACAAGAAATCATTCAGTTAAACCCCATGCTGATATAATCATTCATTCATTCAGAACTCAGGGGTCAAGCTAGACATGAATTTTAGGGAGAAGTGACTTCTTCTTTTGGGCAGAATAGGGAGAAGTGAGAGCTCAACAGGGAGAAGTGTACGCAAAGCAAGAAATGCAATATATATATATATATATATATATATATATATATATATATATATATATATATATATATATAATATAATGTGTGTTATCTTATTTCAATTCATATTTGCATTTAACACTGGATTTAAGCAATACTTTTTTTCCTAGTAGAAAATTTTCTTAGTTATTTTGGCAATAATAGAAACTGCATTGTAACAAAATTTAACTGAGTAACTAGGTTATATTATTGTAATTGAAAGTTTGTAAAAATGCTTAATCAACTACCCTTAATCATTTTTTTTTATATTTTTTTATTAATTTTTTTAAAAATACTTTTTAAAAGTCCACAATAATGCCACTTTCAAAAATTTCTAAATACGTTTGACACAACCCCTGTACCATGTGCATGAGGGCAAATGCACAAGTGTCCTCATTTCTTTGTTGTGGATAAAACAATACCGTTAACTATTCATACATAACACACTAAAATGTATAAAATTACAGACATGCTCATTTATAGTCCGTATATGAACTAAACCCTCCTTCCAACCGAATCAAAACAGACGTGAGTGCATCTATTTTTAGGAAGGGTTTTCATCACTCACTTTATACAGCTTCATTACAACAGTCCATGATAGGATTGTAAATTTATGGTTTATTTATTTGTCTATGTCAAATTTATGGTTTATTTATTTGTCTATGTCCTTGTATTAATTTTAGGCATTGATTAAATATTATCTGTTTCGCAGCTTTTTCCGTATTTCACAAATACGAGTCACGTCAGAAAACAACTTTGACCTTACAACGCTTCTCACGAATTCCACAACATATCATTGTCTCATATGTTTATGACCTATATAATTGCATTTTAAAGTTAAATCTTAAATAACATAATACCTAGGCTTTGCTTTCTATGAATTGTATATTTTTTCTGTATATATTTGCTGGATGATTTACGAAAACAGACAATCTAATAAACTGGTACTTCCCAGACATCCCTTTGTCCGCCATTTTTTCCCTGTTACTGGTACACTTACAGTTTCAAACTAATTTTATGACGAAATAGTGTACAAGAGGCAGTTAAAATATCCAGATCACCGATTTTATTCTTAAAACACAAATTGTTATATACATACTATTGTTAACGTTTCGAAACACAAGTCTGTATATTTTTGTCATCGAAGGATAACATGCGTAAATCGGGCAGTGATAGGCGTCTTTGTTGCCAACTCGGGAAATGGTTAATGGTCAATCAGCTATCAAAACACATGCCTGTGACTCTGCAAGAGGTAGTTTGTCAGCGTAATTGATATCAAAACTAGACCTAGATACTGATGGCTTGAAGAATACCTTTCGCTACAACACAATACTAGAATAAACCTGTTGAAGGCGAGGGGGCATCTCAAAAGGTTCAATTTGTCAATGTACCTCTAAAAAAAAAATCGTAGGGCGAAGTCGTTTTCGCTTTCCTAACAGAAGAAGGCGAAGTTTACATTTTTTAGGCGACTTAATCGCCCACTTCGCCTGGTAGAGTGACCCCTGGAAGTAGTCAGAGGTCTCACTAGGATTTTAAAAGTAGGAGTCCAGGACTCTTAATTTGGTAAAAATAGGAGTCCCACCAGCAAAAGTTGCAGTCCCACCAGCAAAAGTTGCAGTCCCCTCCCAGAAGCATGTTGAAGTGACTATATGTGCATTAAAATGCCAGGAATAAACAGACACAAAACTTTGTCAGTTTTATTTATTGGTAATTATTTATTATTCTTTAAAAAAGTACGTATTAAAATTGATATCATGTACAAATACCATATTCTTAACTACAATATAGTTCACTTTCATCTATGTCGCATTTCACAAAATTTTCCGATGCTTGGCTTTGATGAGCCTCAGCAGCAAGTAGGTGTTCTCCAGATGTCTCATGCCTAGTAATTGTGGAACTTTGCAGATTTGAAGAACCAGTAGTTGCCATCGAGTTTAATTTTCCACATTCTTTACACCACTGGCATATAGCTCTTGTTTGTCTATCAGAATGAATTTTGTCAATCCAAGGAAAGTTTTGATTCCAAACACTAAGCCAGGCATCACATACTTTCTTACACCTGGCTACTGTCGCATCCGAACTATCAGTTCTAGCAACTTTAGCACAGTTCTGAATCTGATCTTCATCATTTTTCCATTTAACCCCAAAATACTTGTCTAAATTTGCGAACTGCATTTTGTCCAAGTCTCTTGATTTCAAGTTCGCAGGCAATATTTATACGGCTACAATCGGAAATGAAATCAATAACAGTGATTGTGCTGGGCTTCGCCAATGTTGCAAATTGCGATTTTGTTTTCCTTATTGGCGACAAAATATACCATCTGGCAATATTTTTGGCGACAACATTTTTGGCTGATAAAAACTGTATATACAGTCTTGGGTTTGGAGTGGAGAAATTCAATGGCACCATGACAGGAAGCCGCAAACTTGCATATAAAAATGCACTGGAATCTATTGTTACATAAACAAATCCTTGTTTCATATTGACAAACCACCCTAACAATGAATTGTTATATCATAATCCGCTTATGCTGATATCTGGCCTTGGTACTGTATGCTGTAATATAATCAAAATAGCCATGCAACTGACTAGCTACAATCAACCACCTCTGAGGGCGGGAATGTGAAATGACTACAGTCGACCAGTCAACAGCAATTAAAACAAAAAAAACAAAAAAAAAAACCTAAAAAAAAGTTTTGCTGCAACTTCAAAGAAAACTGATTACCTCTGAAGCTCCAATATCTACTAAGGAAATTTTTTAAAAAATTTGTCTCAATGTTCTACAATTATTTGATGTTGCCGCAGCAATAACAAACGGGTATTTGTTTGGTCCTTCAAAGGGAGCCTTTAGCGGCTCCTTCAGTAACACATGCATCTTCATCAAAGCACGCCGGTGACTTCTGATCAAAGTCAGCAACAAACTAAAATAAAAGCATTGCTTCAGTTTTCATAGTGATTAGAATATATTTATTCTGCCGCAAAACTTTCCTGTTTGCAACAAAAACGTGCGTATGGAGGACTCCTGTGGGGGTGATTTTCTGTGTCCCAAATCAAAAATTTGCATCCAAATACGCGTAATTAAGCGTTTCCAAGATCTCTGAGTAGTGCTAACAAGATTTTTAAGATGTCTACTTTGGTGGCCATAATGGATGTCTTTGGACCAACTAAACACTATAACAAGTCTTATAGTAAACACCCCACCCTGATATAACCATACAATAGGAAGAGTAATATTAACAATATTCTCAAGATGGCACAGCCATACTTGATGTGCGAGTGGCACCATTTTTAAGACCAACAGTACATCGTAAGAAGTCATCTGGTGAAAATCCCATGTCAATATGACTCCTTCTTCTTCAGGAGCAATAGTACATAATCGAGAATTTCAAGATGACTGCTATAGTGGCCACATTGGATATCAGATTGTCATCATTTTCATTTCAGACAAACCTGATATCATAAGAAGTCATTCAGTGAAAACTCTATGCCAATATGACTATCCATTCATGAGGAGTAGGAAAAACAAAATTTTCAAGATGGCCACTGTGGTGACCATTTTAGATCTGTGCCATTTTCATACAGAACCAACTAAATATCTTAAGAAATCTACTGGTAAAAATCCAATGTCAATATGACTTTCCACTCAGAAATAGCAATAAACTGATTTTTCAAGATTGCTGCAGCAGTGTCTATACTGGATATCGGTCTTCATTGTACTTTAATAGGTCTTTCTGTCTGGAATGTGTAGTAATAAGAAGATTTTCAATATGGCTGCATTTGTAGCTATATTAGATGTCAAATTAGCACCATTTTCATGTAGGACCAATTAGACATTTTAAGAAGTTTTTAAGTGAATACTCTATATTGATAAGATCATCCATTCTGGAGGAGAAGCAATAAAAAGATTTTCAACATGACTGCTGTGTTGGCCATACTGGATGTCTGGGTGGCACCATTTTCATGGCAATCCCCTAAAGGAATAAGACCAGTGGAGCCAAAACTGAAATGATTGCCCCTAACAGTCTCATTCAATCTGGTGATACTGATTCTTCATGAACCTTACATGGTTCAAAGTTATTATCTTTGCCATTTGCTTAAGTCAGTCTTAGTTATAAACAAGAAAAAACAATTCAACTGTACAGGTTTTTATATTCAAAATGATACTTAATATTACAAATGAAACTGACAGAAAAGTATAAACTTCTTTTTCCCAAAGTTCTAGATTGCAGTATAGGCATGGTAATAACTGTATCTGCAACAAAACAACTGCCAACAGAAATAGTGATTTTGCAAGTAAATGTTTTTTTTTCTCTCAACATGCCCCCAACAGAAGTACAAAAAAATATTCAATTCAAGCTTGGAGTAGACACAAAATTAATGCATCCCTACAAAACCTTTTCGTTGTTTAAAACACAAAATTAATATCTCATTATTTATTGCAGCCATGTATTTTCTATGCTTTTTTTAATACATCTTGACACATCCAAAGGTCATTTCACTTACAATACACTTCCATGTCTTATTACTGCACCACACAATTAAATGATGTGACTTTTAAACAGGCTTAATAGGATGTGACTACTTTAGTCTCCAGGAGGACAAGCCAATTCCAGGAGGACAAGTAGGCTTCAAAATCAACAGGGCTGAAATACAAATTCATAAATGACCTACCTGATTGGAATCAAAGTTTTAACAAACTGGACGGAAATGTTAGACTTTTCTTTTATATTCTATATACATTTCTAGACAAGAGATAAAACATTTTACTTGCCCAGCAGAAACTCCAAGCCTGTCCTTGGCTGCCAGACAATTAATGTTTCCACAGTGCACCAAAATGTTTTGACAGAGTTATGCTCATCAAAATTTTAAATAAATAGCCTTAAACTTAGAGAGGAAATAGAAGCCCTCAGTTTATAGTCTTTGCTAATGGAACAGATGAAATTTTGAAGAAAATGATCTAAAGGTGCTAATTCATAGTACTTTATGCTGATACAGGTCTGCCAATATTTAAAAGATACTTCCACACCTTATATTTCAAATGGGGGATGGGGTGTGAAGAATGCTGGCTGATTCAGACCATGACTGATTCTGCCCAAATTACAGGCTGATTTGGCCCAAGTAAAAGGCTGATTTGGACCATGTGAAATATTACAATAAAAGCCATGAAACACACACACGATTTACTTTATTAGTTATTACTGTTTACACAAACATAGAGAATGTAAAAGGTTGATTTTCAGCTTTTAAATTTATGTAAGGTAGTTGTTAGCAAATCTCTAGCCGAAATCTGAAGAAAAAAAAAAAAATATATATATATATGAACTTCAGCATTTAGATTTTGTTAAAACCAAATTAAGGAAATTTATGGGTATGGCTAGAATCAAAAGCATTTTGAAACTTTATATTAATCATGTCAGTCTGACCAACTACCAACACTATCAAACAGTAATGCATATAAATTTAACAATGGTTTAATTGATTTCTCAACTGGGTCAAGAGTTACTGATGTGTACAGTACAACAGTACAAGGTAATTTACTGCTGTCACCGAATCTTAATCTTTAAAGTAAAATATCTTTATTTGTGGATACCCTTGTTGCCCCATCCCAGCATATAGAACTGGTATGAGCTTTAGAAGTGTCACTGCATTGATTTCAAGGGTTTTATATATTATTATCCACATCCTCCCTTCCTCTGGCGTTTATGTCTTTGTTTTCTTATACTTTTTTCTTGCAAAATATTATCCAATTTTAGGTTTCAAAGCTTGTACTCCTTTGCTTTCATACATTTTGACATGATGGATCAGTTTTCTTACCTTTTCCCTTTTCTTTTCCAAGTTTCTAATCATCAATGACATTAGCCCTGGATTTCATTTTTTAGCTTAATTTTGTTCATACTTTGTGTCCCTTTTTGTTGGCACTCTAAAGTTTTGATTTTGCATTGGGTTCGATTTTTTTATGAATAAGAATTTCTTCGGTTTTCCTCACTGTTTATACTGTTTAAAAAATACCCTATATATCCGAAAAAAATCACTTACAGTGCTCATTGTTTTGAGAATATATATATATATATATATATATATATATATATATATATATATATATTAGGAAAATAAATCATTTGCATTGACTTTTTCAGTGTTAGTAATTTGCAGAACATTAAATGATACATTATGAATTCAGAAAAAAATTACCATATGTTGCTTTAAAAAAAGATTATTAAAATATAATTAGTCTTTTTAGTCCACAAAATTAAGAGAATATACATGTATGATATTGACATGTGATATTTTATCAAACTTAAATCTCTGAATAAACTTAATAATATTTTACATGGTCCATGTCAGCCAGAAATCTGGTCTGAATGAACCCATAATTCAGGACGAATATGCCTGATCCAAATCAACCATGGTCTGAATCGGCCTGTACCTTGAAGTTCTACAATTTAGATTAATAGGCTCTATATAGGAACCAGTTATCATCTCATTTATTCAGTACTGGTGATTAAACAACAAAAATAAACTAAAATTGCAATGCATCATCCTATAGATACTTACCAAATGACATCATCAGCCACCATATTTGTGGTCAGTGGGCAGATTTAATGTTGAAATTATATGGTGTTTGGAAGCTGAAATAAATTCATTGAAGCTCAAGATACTTTTATGAAAATTACATATATAAACAGAACACAAATCAAGCTGTTTGTCAGTACCTATATTTGTGATTTTTAAGTTGACTTTCCTTCAGTATGCCTTGTTAAAAATGGTAAATTTTAGTGATTGCATATAGGAGAAACTGCCAGGTTGCCCGTCGTCCAGGTAAAATGGGCCAGATATCATCTGCTAGTGACCTGATCAGGAAGCATCTATAGATGACACAAAGGCTAACACAAAAAGCAAATGAATAAACTTTCCCTTATTTCCATTGTCATCTTATTATCCTTATTCTCATCCTCATCACCATCATCATCATCACCATTGTCTGTAAAAATATATTTCAAGGCAAAAATCAATAAAAATATACCTTTTTGCCCAATTTTCTATGCAAATTTAGAACTCCAAGCAAATAACCAGCTCTTCCAACAAACAATTCGTCAGATCCATTTTTGAAGAAGTTTATCTTTCTGCAATGTTGTGCAGCTGCTGCATAATTTTCAACATGCATATCAGCCCGCTGCACATCACCCACTGCTGTTAGTACAAGGCTAGCCACAGCATTTATTCCTGCATTGCCGAGAATAAACGAGGACGGGGGATCCTGCGCCCCTCCTTGCTGCAGATATTCCAAAGAAACCTTAGTATATAACATTGACAAGTCTAAATAGACTTTCTTTTTGGCAGCAAATTCCTGGTTCTGAGAGATGTAATACAACATATAGGCCACCCCTGGACATCCCACATAAATACCACCATCACAGTTTTTTAATTTCGCTGCCATTTTCTTCTTAAGGGTATCAACAAGCGATGCTGCTAACTGAGCCCATTTTGCCTTATTAACTGTAACCGGTGATCCCGACATAACGTCGGGCATGTTGTTCACAAAATACCTCATTTTCACTCTTTCTGAAGCTACTGCTCAGGTGACAATGTATGCTACGATTTCATGTCATGAATCTAAATTTTGCAGCACTGTTTAAAGGGGCTAAACTTTAGGAATTTATTTGCAATTTTGTCGTCAAACGTTGCAAAAGCGTCTCTAATATTATCCACAGGAAAACCGGAAACGGATTTAGAAACAACATGAGGAATTTCGGATTACGATTTAAAGGCCACCGATACTGCGGAAGAGTTCAGAGCGTAAGAAAGAAATTTCAAACACACACACACAAACACACACACACGGAAACAATTGAGAATACGTATGGTACACGGTGACCACATTTGCGGATCGGTCCTCTCAAATGAATCTTTAAAACAAAAATTATAATTTCGGCTTAAAAATTCTTCTCATGATGGCCATTTCAAGGACAACAGCTGCCTTTTCTATTAAATTTATATGATATCATTCAAGTTATTTATATGGAAATTATCAGCATTAGTTTCATGTTTGGAATTTACAGTTATAATTCAGCAATGAATGAAGTAAATGTTTCTGGTAATTTTTTGTCAAACCACTTAAATTATATTTACATTTTCTTGAAAATTATCTTTCAGCCTTCAGCAATGCCTATAAAGAAAGATTATACCATAGGGACATACCGTAATGCCTGGACTTGATGTAGACATCTCTCTCTCTCTCTCTCTCTCTCTCTCTCTCGTCATTTACTGTGGATACTTTCCGTTTTTATTTTCATCAGTATAAGGGTAAATATATGTTTTTGTTTTTCGTATACGAAATATCTTACCAGATAACGAAGGGGTTTTCGAGTTCTTTCTCAAAGCTCAAAACTTATCCCATCCCCCCGCCCCCACCAATCAAACTTCTGCTGCCAAAATATTTACACATAAACACTAATTAATTATAAGAAGAACAATGCCAAATAATAAATAAAATAGCTGATCTCTTTCTTGTGACAACGTTTGACAGATCATGGACATTTTTTTAATATTGTAGTTATTTATAGTTTTATACTGAATTTAATGTTATTAGCCTAATAAGAGAGACATATATAACACGTTATTCATGTCCTTACTATAACAGTTACTGTTACCAACATTATGTCAAAATAAGGATCAAAACCACTGAAATTCAGTCCTTAGTTTACTTTTGTATATTAGACAAACATACATTTCCTAGACTGACATTACTGTTCATTCATAATCAAATAAAAAAAGAAATGACATAGATCCTTCTCCAGTCATATGTTGGGCAATATGCAAGGAGTTGACGAAATATTAGTGAAATATGAAATTCTGTGTGTGTGTGTGTGTGTGTGTGTGTTTGTGTGTGTGTGTGTGTGTACAAACCTACATACACAATGAGAGAGAGAGAGAGAGAGAGAGAGAGAGAGTTCTTGCGCAATATAATGTGTTCAAAATAACATTGTTGTATAAAGGATACAAGATACTACAACACTAAAACAAAACAAAAATTTGCAACGTTCTGGCACAACACACCAAACCGTGTATATAAATACATAACAAGACAAAATTTGATATTCACTAGCTCGTTTAGACTAAAGTCTTCTTCTTACATAGATCGATATTCTCTTCCGCAATCAGACAAGGGTTTTATTTTCTTCTAAATGTAGGTTTATAGATGTATCTCTTCTCTTGCGGTATTTGAATCTTAGTATTAAAATAAATTATGATAACGTGGTTCAGCTGCAGTTTTAATACGAATGTATCCAAACTGAAACAAACCAGGAATGAGTTGATTACGCTATTAAAAGTGAGTTCTTTCGATTACTGCAAATTAGAGCTTCAGTCAGATATTTACATATTTGCCTATACCGTCAACATAATGTGCAGCACACGTAACGGATTATATATAATTTGCGGTTATATGTAGGTAGCCAATAGGAAACAGTGAGCCAGTTAATGGGAGTAGCCGCCCGCTCGTATGGTTCATGCGAAGTGTCTGGACTTATTTAATGGTTAGAGGGCACAGTCTAAACTCTGTTGTAATAATGGCCTCAACGGTCACATGTGAGAAGGTAAAGGGTCGGGTCAGCCCGATCTCGGGCTCGCGATACTAGTTATTGTGTGCGAGTTTTCCACTGAAGGCTCTTTAATACTGAGGAATACATCAACACACCTATCCCCCCTCCAAAAAAAAATGAGAATTAAATAAACCCACACAGATATGCAGTAGGAGGATATGTGCTCCTTAAAGCGAAGGGTACGAAGAAAAAAAAATACTTTATGCACTGGGTCAGTATGTTCAAGAACTCGCCGAAATTTATGCAAAAGGACAAAAGTTAAACTGATATAAAGATTTTGTGCGCCTCTTTAATTCCCGTGCTTATGCTTTATGATGACTGAACTTTTTCTTCAAACTCCGGTGCCTCGTTAAAAGTCCCAATTTGTTTACAGTTTTCTGTTGTCCATTCTTTACGATAAAAACCTTCGTTAATTCAAATGCTGCTATAATGGCTGAAGGCGTCGGAGATCATTTTCAACCTATATATATTTTGTATAAAACCATCCTTTATGAAGCTGTAGAACAAATTCAAGATCAGATACAAGTCGGATGTTATTTTAAATTTTGCAAACGATTCCAAAGTTGTTGCACCAAGTTCAAACATTTCACTAGATGCTATTGACTGAAAGAAACAGATAAAAAGGATTAGCCAGGGATAAAAAATAAATACCAGTTGGCAAGAAATTAGTTACAAATCAAGAAAAAGCAAGCACTCTCAGAGTAAAATTAGAGGAAAGAAAACACCAACTTGATGTTAGCACATAGCACTATAGCAAACAAGACTGGAAATGAGATTACAGAAACTTTAAGCTGGACAACATAAAGCAACAAGTTCTAATGGGTACCTCTGCTGAGGTGACCAAACCTAAACACCCTTTATAACTCACTACTGTTCAAAGACAAGTAATACATGTGCCTGCGAATATCGAATTGAAGGGAGAAAGACTGGAGCAACTGTCAAAAGGTGTTACACTAGTTGCTTTGATTACTTCAAAAGGTATGACATACCAATTGTAGCTCTGTCTATATAAAAATTTGCAGCTATTTTTTGTAGTAGAGAGTAATGGGTGATAATCCATCATGAGGCAAAGGCAATTTGTTCGTTGAGAAAAATAAAAGGCCGATAAAAACATTGGCAATTATTTGTCTGAGTTAGCACAAAAAGCAGCAATATTACCTAGAAGTATTGGCAGTGAAATAAACTAGTTGCATTGGAGCGCTGGCCAGGTTCTTCCTTTCTAAGCCGGATATGTTAAGATACAATTTCAATTTTCTTTCCAACTGAAACATATTGTTTATCAGCCTTTGGAACAATATTCTGTGTTACTTTGATGTTAATGGTAGCTTTTAACTTGAGGGCATACAAGTCTTTGTAGTTCTTCGTAGTGTTCTTGCATTCAACGATTGTACCAATTTTCAAGACACCGTCACCACCAACAGCATAGTCTGATTTCACTCTTGAAGCTTTTAGATAGTTCTGTTTATGATTCTTATCTTAATGTTTTCATTTGAGTCGTAACCTTGTTCACCAGAAATGGTTCATAAACATCACTTTTAACAATGTTTCTAATAGTGGAACCAGACTACACAATGCTTGTTCTGTTTTGAACTTGTGAACCTAACATGCAGATTCCCTAACAACCTTACAGATCGGTTCATTCTTGATATTTTATTTGTGCATCATTTTTCGGTCATCTATGTAGGGAGGTATGTTTTTGTTAAATCGCCCCTGAAGGAGTAGTAATTTGTTTTATGGTGTAATATTTCCGGCTGGTTCCCAACTGTTAAACGATTCATCATATCCTTTACATTACACAGGTACATAATTGTTTGTTTTATCATTCATACATCTTGCTTGAAAAATCTTGACAATCTTGTTTGTGTCTTCGTTTTTGTTATATAGGCATAAAAATCATGAGCGTAAAACATGCTCTGTGTGTATTCTTTCCCTTTAACTGAGTCACCTAATATTTCTTGCCTTACTTTAAATATTTTATGGGTAAATTCGGGAAAGAAGCCCTTGAACCATACTTTTGATCTTTTGTGTTCACTGCTCGCTTCAAATAGAATCAAGTTTATTGATCTATGACGGGTGTTAAAGTATTCCTCAATTTGCCAAAATGTCGACAAATTTTCAGCTTTGAGTGAAATACTTACCCATTAGGAGTGTAGTGGGGCACCCTACGGACAATGGGAATTAGCATTACGGGACCCTGCTTTGTACCCTACGGACAAGATTTCTACAGACAAAAAAATCAGCCTGGGCCATTCTACGGACAATGGGAATTTTGTATAGGGACAATAGGAATGGAACAGGTGGAATGACGTCACGGTACTGTACACTTGCAACAATGTAGCAAGGGGCTGACCTGAATACACGCAGCTACCACTCTAGGGAGGGACAAATACAATAGAGAGACAGAGACATAGATAAACATATAGATAACACACATAGATAGGCAAAGTGAGAATAAATATCTTTTCGAGGCATATGAAAGTGGCCCTGAAAAGGGCCTTTGGATTTCTTCTTCTTCTTTGTCTTCTTCTCAGTTCTTCTTTTCCTCCACTAACTTCTTATTTTCTCTCCTACACTTTTTTGACCTCCACTTTTTGTCTTCTTCTCATTCTTTACCTTCTCGTTCTTTTTTCCTTCTCCTTCTCTTTCTCCTCCTTCTTCCTTTTGCATTTTCTTCTTCCTTTTCTATCTTTTCGTTCCATTCCCTCATTCTCCTTTTGTCTTCTAAATCTTCCTTTTCGTCCTTTTCAATCCTAATCATTTCATTTAATATGTCCTTACTTCTCTTTAAATTATTAATTTCCATGCTTAGTCTATGGGGACTATAAGCCCCAAACTGCATTCTGACTAGCATCTCCTCCACCATTCCTAACGTGTCCACTACCTCCTGCAATCTAATCATTCTTTCCATGTTGCTCGCCATATTGTATTCTGTGTAGAATGGCGCGAATGACGAGCGCGCTGTTTTATGTCCGTGGAGCACGGACGTGAACGAAAACATCCCTTACACTCACTTCACATATTATTTACTATCCACACCAACGAACGCGAAAGCATAAAACACACCATATTTACTATCCTCACAAACGAATGAGAATTCATAAAACACACCATATTTACTATCCTCACAAACGTATGAGAATGCATAAAACACCATATTTACTATCCACACCAACGAACGAGAATGCATAAAACATACCATACCTACTATCCACACCACGAACGCGAAAGCATAAAACACACCATATTTACTATCCATACCAACGTACGAGAATGCATAAAACATACACACTATACTATCCACACCAACGAACGAGAAAGCATAAAACACACCATATTTACTATCCTCACAAACGATCGCGAAAGCATAAAACACACCATATTTACTATCCACACCAACGTACGAGAATGCATAAAACATACACACTATACTATCCTCACAAACGAATGCGCACACACACACACACACACACACACACACACACACACACACACACACACACACATCAGTAAAGAAGTGAGTGTTTATAGTCACACTACTTTACATTCACACAAATTGGCAAATTGAATAGTGTCTCTTTTCTAGAGATCTGGTTAGCCCTGAGAAGGGCTGTATTTTGAACTTCAGATGCACCTGGTTAATGATGACATCTCCCAGGGCGGGCACCACACACACATCGCCGGCTCCAGTCCTGTTCTCAATTAATGCGTATGGTTCCGAGCGCAGATGGGGTTTGAGTGGCCTCATCATCCCAGTTTTCACTTTCAGGGATAGTGAAGACTTGTTCTCTCTGTCATCTCGTATGCCAGACCCGAGGATGATGAGGTCTCTGTGGCTCCCACTCTTGCTGCTGTCTCTCCAATTCCTCCTCTGTTTGTTGCTCCCAATTTTCTGTCTGGAGGACAGCGACCCTTGACAGAGGTTGTGGCTGACGTTGTTGTTGTGGCTGTGGCTGTGGTTGAGGAGGCGGCACTGGTTGTGCAGGTGTCCTCACCTCAGCTTTCACCTCACACACAGGTCTCATGATGAGGTGAGGCAGGATCCCTCTTTTCTTTTCTTTCTCCTCTTCTTTCTTCTTTTTTTTTTCCTCCTCTTCTTTCAACCTTGCTTCTTCTGCAACAGCCTCCATAGCCAGCTCGTCCAGGAGACGTCTGGCATACTCCAGGTGCATTTGAAGTTCTAAAAGCTTAGCAATTCAGCTGCTCATCTTCAGTGTTAACAAGTCAACGATGGGTAGCCAGACTGACGATCGCGCCGTTTTATACACTTGAAGCACGGACGTGAAGATAAACATCCAGTAACCAGTAACCAGTAAACGGATTATAGTCGCGTATTGCTCGATGGCTTCTGCGACTGCTTGCGATCCTAGGCTGAACCGCTGTCCCTTTAAGAGGGCACTTGGCCCCGGTCTGGGCCTTTTGACCTTTTAGTACCCGTCCGGACGCACTCCATCACCCCCAACTGACATACCCAGCAACCAAATCCCCCGCCGGACCCCAGCCCCGCCCCACCACAACCACCCCAGAAACAGCCCCCCCCCCATACCAGACCCCTACCACAACTAACCGAGGCAAACCCCATGACAGGCAACAACCAAACCCCACCCCCCCACCCCCAGAGGGCGGTGATTCAAGTCCCGTACGGACCAAACCAAAAAAGAAAGCCACCAGAAAAAGAGCAGCCAACAGCCCCCAGGCGAAGACTCCAGAGCCAGTTCCAGTCCATGTCTCAGCTTGCTTTCTTGATGTTGATGGTCCTCTCCGAAGGCCCCAAGTCACCCAAAAAACCTTGATACCCCTAAATCAGTTTAATCAAACTGAATCCAGTTGTGACTATGGATATCCCTATACCAGAAATGTGTGAGCCACCTATGCAATTGATCCAATAGTTGGGAGTTATGAATTTTGAATCAATATTAAGTTGGAATTTTGTGTACTGAGCGTACTTTGGAAATCGAAAATGTACCAATCTGCTGGATGTATGCCATCCTATGTAACATTAGCACCGCTTAGTAATTATAGTTGTATTGTTTTGAGCGCACGGCCAAAGGATCATGATAGGTTGTTTTTGATCTTCTAATGTAAAATGAAGACCTTGGTTATTCCTTCTCTGTCCAAAAGAGGGTCTTGATGCTTGTCCGGGTTTTTGGAACAGCAGGTGGGGTGTGTCCTGGACTGTCCCTTACCATATTTCGATCAACACCCATATGCCAGGGTCATGGTAGAAAATCTTAGCTCAGCACTGGCTTGCCAAGTTCAGGATTCCACCCAGGTATTGCTAGTATATTTTCCTAGCACCTGTTTGATGTTCCCAGCGTAGGTGCTTGTGTGTGTGAGGGGAGGGGGTTTGTGGGGCAGCAGGTAGAGCTTCCTGGACTGCCCCTTGCTTTGATGCTTGTCGGTAGAGGGGAGGGGTTTGTGGGGCAGCAGGTAGAGCATCCTGGTCTGCCCCTTGCTTTGATGCTTGTCGGCAAATTTGAGAGTTATGGGGCAGCAGGTAGAGCTTCCTGGACTACCCCTTGCTTTGATGCTTGTCGGCAAATTTGAAAGTTGTGGGGCAGCAGGTAGAGCTTCCTAGACTGCACCTTATTTGCTTGTCTGGCAAATTTGATTGAATAGTTATATCTTTTCTTTATTGGCAAATTAAAAATTTGTTTGGCATATTTGATGGTTTCATCTTTTCCCTGATGACAGTTGGAAAGTTATTCTTAAACTTTCCTCTGTTTATCTTCAGTCTCCCCTTTTCTGTTCATGGCCGTTTGAGTTTTCTTCTGTATTGAGTCTTCTTTATTATCTTCTTCTGTTCTCTTTCCTCTTCTGTTCATGGCTGTTTGAGTTTTCTTCTGTATTGAGTCTTCTTTATGATGTTCTTCTGTTCTCCTCTTCCTGAAGGAAGGTGTCTTTATTTCCTGATAATGTGTTTCCTTTTGTTGAAGAAGTCGGTTTGTCATGTCTGGGTTTTTTTTTTTTTTTTTTTTTTTTTTTTTTTTTTTTTTTTTTTTTTTTTTTTTTTTTTTTTTTTTTTTTTTTTTTTTTTTTTTTTTTTTAATCAAAAGAGAAAAGTACGAATTAAATAGCAATGTTAGCGTTAATCATCCTAATAGTTTTGTATAGTTATTATGCTGATTAAATAATTATTTGAAATTAATATAATGAAATATCTTTCATTATGTATAGTGGAGTATGATTTTAATGTTATAAACTTGGCGTGGGTAAAATTGCTATGTGTGCAGGTTCATTTTGATTGGTTGTCATTTTGTTATGTTTCAATCCTTGGCCTCTATCCAATGTGTTAAATTGCAACTCAAGAAGTGCGCCTAAATTTCAACCAATCGTCGTCGTCCTCACAAAACTTCCCATACTAATCAAGGGTCTCCGAACTGTAACACACTGCTATAAGCGACGCGGCATCACTGATTGGATTATTGATACTATGAGATAATAATAATGAATTTATTCTGTAATAAAGTGGGTACAGTCCCAAGTTTATTAATTATGTAGAAGATAATAAGATAAACATCCCTAACACCAAAACTTACCATCACATCAAACGCGCGGACCTAAAAGAAACACTCACGTTGACTTTTTACTTACAAACACAGACATGCACGATTCGACAAGACAGAGAAAACGAAGGGTGAATTTTTTTTACTGATAAAAGAAACGAAGTGCTTATAGACACACTTCTATTTTTTTTAAACAAACAAACACACAAATTTGTTTTGGCAATTGAATTAGTATGTCTTTTCGAGAGTATTTGGGTAGCCCTGAAAAGGGCTGTTTTTTGTTGACGGGGAGTGATGGCAATTGTTTTTTTTTACTGTCTAAGATTGCGTCCCCGTCTGGCGGCAGGCTTTCCTATACGATACGGTCTGCTTCTGCTAAAAGAGAAGGAGAACTCTTTGGTGTCCACACGGCAGTCGACAAAACCTCTGTCTGGTTCTTGCTGTTACTAATGTTGCTGCTGCTGTTGTTGTTGCTGTTCTCTCTGCCTCTGAAGTCTGTACTTCTCTGTCCATTCTTCTTGTTCTTTTTTGATTTCCTCTCTGAAGACCTCTTCTATCAGGTCTTGGGCTATTGCTAACATCCTGACATTCTCTATCTCTTCAGGCTTAGGTATCGGGTTTAGCCTGACACGATGTAAATTGACGTAAGCTTCGTTCCGCTTGGTTAGTCTGGAAGGCATCTTCATAGGTTGACGAGTCAACAGTGTATGGCCAGACTGGAGACCAACCCGCTTTACATGGTTCAAACGCGGACGCGATAGAAAACATCCCTATTCGTTTTTTTTTTGTTTGGGTCGAAACGTTATGATAGCGAATGTCATGGTGAGGGATAGAGAGAAAGTCAAAGAGCATATATTCACAGCCCTTTTTTAAAAAACAAACGACAGACACAGTTTTTCAAAACAACATTTTTTATTCAACCAACAATCAACTACTAACCATTAACAAATAACAATAACATCAAACAAATTATTTTTGACAAGGTTGACAACGTTGTGAAATCATGTGAGATTTCCATTGATGGAAGTCATGAGACCATTAATGTACACTACGTTTCCTAGCTAAAGACAAAGATAGCCATAATGGTCACAAAACCATCGACCTACTCTCTCATCGTTTCTAGAAGAGTGACGATCAAAATAAGTCACTAAACGTTCTAAAGGATATCCAAGACTGCGTTGATGAAGAAAATACACACAATATTGTCCACACACCATGGAATCTGTGCCTTGTAATTTCACATTATTGTATCGTGTCGTCTGGGCATTTCTTCTCATAAAGTCAATGATGTCGTCTTTCAAAGGGGGGTAATCTATACGAATCAAAATATTCCACACAATCCTCTTGAGGGAAGTAGACGGCAACCCAGTGAGTTCCTGGGAGATGACTTTCGTCCGTGTTGATGACATAAGCTTGATGGTCTTGAGGTTTACGATGATGTAGTTCATCTTTAGCGCACACGACAGGATTCCAAGAAGCAGTATACGAATTATTGTTCAAAAGGTAATAAAGTTCCCAGGTATCCATTTTTTCTTTTGTTGTTTTTTTTTTTCACAGGTAATGATAATTCTGACTTTTTGTTTGAAACGCTCTGTCAAGTAACCGTTTCTTCGCTTCGTCTCCGCACTCTGGACTAAGAGAGATTCGATGCGATAGATCTCTAGAGTAGACAATGGTGGGCAGGAGTGATCACGTTAGTCTTTATACCACTCATGCAACACTGCTTCTTCCGAGATGAGACTCCAAGCGTCGCCCAGATACTCGTCCAATTTTTCTTCTTGACTCATCATCATACATTTATCGTGCTGAATTTGACTGGGATGATAGTTTTGACATCCATAACAATCTCTCTTGGTCAATTCCGTAATTTTATCCGCCAGATGTTTAGCAAAACAGGACACTGAATATTGTTCTTGTTCTGGCCATCTGGACTTGACTACTACCTCGTCCTCTTTGTCTTGGTCTTGCGGTTCTGTTTTCACGCTATCCTCCCGTTCCATTTCCAAAGATTCTCTACCGTTCAATGAGGGATAGGAATCTTCCATTGTTTCTAATAGTCTAGAATGACTTCTCTCAAACTGTTGATTTCAATGGTATTATCGAATTCGGCATACAAGATGACGTTGACCGTCTCGGTGAGAGCTTCTGCAAACTGAAGTTCCACACGCAGTTGACCGGATTTTATAGGGTGGAAATGTCCCTCGTCGCTGCCTTGGTCTGGAGTGAAGTCAAAGGCCCACAAAGTGTAACCTCCTACATAATCTTCGTACGAAATACCGTGACTGGTGTTGGTTCCTAGTTGTCCGGTAGCTTCGTACAGGGACAAGTACGATCTCAAGTAATTCGTCTGGGCAAAGTTAGGTTCGAAGGGTCTGGTACACAAGGTCTTGCCATCGCGACTGATTTCGATCTTGGGCACTCTGTAGTGCTTAAACTAGAAAGGATTTTGATCGTGGGCTCCGTTGAGGGCTGCATTACTGACGATGCCAACGATTAAACGTTTGGGTAACTGTCCTTGGAACAGATGATCTTCGATCTTGGATCGGAGTCCAGCAGCAATGGTGAACGTTTTCACTTCTACACGTCGTATCGGATACTTGGCGGTCGATCTGCTCAATGTTTGACTGATGTCGTTTCCCGCTTTAGGTAACACTTCTACGCGATGCACGTGAAGTCTGGCTTCTTGGATGATGGTTTTGTACTCGTTGGAATGAGCCATCAAATGGAAAGCGACACTGCTGCGATTGAGTCTCAGGCGAATGTCCACTCCGTTGAGCAAATACTTGTCTTGCAACCACATGTCCAAATGCAAGCGATCCATCAAGTCTGAACTACGACCTTGTAGGATTTTCTTTCGACGGTTGTTAAAACCAACATTGTGAGGATTGTCATCGACTGTCAGGGCTGTGTCGTTAAACGTGTTCTCACCTGCGGTGTCAGGTTTCTATACCACGCAAGCATCCAGATCAGTGTTCTTGGCCTCTTTTCCGTACGTCAAGAGATTTTCCAGGTACGCTCGGTAAGGGTAAGTATCCATACTGCTGCTGACCAGTTTGTTATTCAAGTACAAATCCACTTCGCTGAACAAGGAATGCATGAAATTGTTGACGGGAGCTACTCTGGCATCGGCTTCCGGATTGGTGTTGTCCGTTTTGATCACTTTGAGTTTCAGGTACAAGTAACTGCTATTCAGATCGATGTAATCTTCGGGTTGTCCTTTGATTTCAAACTCGATGGGAGCTGAATCCGTCAAAGAGGAGACGGGATGAAATTCGGTCCATTGGGATTCTTGCATCGTCATCATGGTGGGTGGCATGGCAAACAGATCCAGTTCCGACTTGGAACAAGCACAAGACTCGATGCATCATTTTCTTTTTTTTAATAATCAAAAACGTCTAACTCTCGGACGGTTTTTCTTTACTTAGTCTTTCTAGCTCTAGGGGTGTGAAGTCCTCTCAAGGGGTGTCTTCGTCGTCTTTTTCTGCCTTGTCCTTGTTGTGGCGTCAGGGAAGCAGGAATACCTGACTCGGCATCGCCCAGGGCATTTATAGGAGTTTCTCGCCGGCCCAAAATGTCTTTACCCGTTTGAAGCAAAACATTTTTGCCTGCTCTCAAGAAAGCTTCTTTGGGATTTTGTTTGTCAATGATGACATTTTGGAGAAATTCTTTGCCGTGCGTCAACGCGATATCTTTGAAGGCGTGCAATCCCCTTGCCACCATCGGTTTCAAAACGGGAGACACCGAACGAAAGGCTGATTTGAGCATATCACCTAAACCATGTCCTCGCTGTCGAGCGACTCCTTGGTACACAGGATACATGACTGACAAAAAGTTAGAGTCATCGTTTTCGAAAATGGAGTTTCACTGTGACTTTCCCTTTGGTGAATGAAATATTTTGTCCATGATCTCCTTTTATAGTAATGTTGACAGTGTCGAAATACGACTTACTGACGGGTAAATAGTGAGGATGTACAAATTCGCGATGAACGTGATAGGTGTTTCCACCTTCCTCGTCAGCAGCCGTGGCAGAATCCACTTTGAAAGGAATGACACGCAGTAACGGTACGGAGGTGTGTCCCACCACGTTGTACTCCACCACATCGGAGTACACAAACATCAAATTCAGTCCTTGGTTCATTTCTACAGGGAATCGAAAATATTTCGCAAAATCCAAGTTACCGGTCATGGCTGGTATTTCGTTTCTAATCTTGATCATCTTGGGGTCTCCACCCAAAATGTCATACAATTCAGGACAAAATGTAAATGGCCAATACTTTGTCCTCTGAAAATTTGATCAGTAGGCGACGAGATATTTTGTGGTACTCGTTCGTGACACTTCTTCTGGCTTTCTCCAAGCTTTTACCAAACATGAAATTGAACCTGTCAGCAATGGCGTTCACCAAATGTTGACCACTAAAATAATAGCCCGCAGGAATTTTCAACAGATAAGTGGAGCGATTAGTTTTGGGGTCTTGTGTTTTCATAAAGTCAGCTATAGTGGCGCGTTCATCCATGACTTGTTGCACTTGCGGATCATGAACTTTCACCGTAAAAGTGTTTTGATTTTCGACGATATTTTTGATTTGTGTAGGGTGAATCATTTCCACCATGGCCACTTCCCAATGGGCTTCGTGATCCAACTGGATGGGTTGAGGTAATCTGGCCGAGAAACAGCACAAAGTGTTATTGGGAAACAACTCCATGGAAATGTCACTGGGTAACGTTAAATAAAACTGGTTATTCATAATTCCAAAGTTCTAGTGTCCGAGGGATCACTGGAGGTTAGAGGAGTGTCTAAAAAAGGATGGTTAGGGTGACTGTTGGAAGGGGGACTGACGTTGGACGCAAGGTTCCCGTTGTTGTTTCCGTTAGAAGAGTATTTCAGGGACGGATTGGGAAGAAGGTAACCGATGCAACTGCTGAGTAAAATGGTCCACAATTGTTTGTCTCCTTGTTGCAAACTCAAATTGGCAATGTCAGCACCGATGACACAATACACCACAAAGATTTGGCAGAAAAAGACGATTTGCGTTTTAGGCACACGTTCTCCACACCACACCCACAAGGTTTGCTTTTGTAGATCTTGCAGAGAAAAACTGGGGGAAGGAGTGGTCACTGCAGTAGCTGAGGCTGTGTTGAAGGGCATGATGATCACTTCTTTTTATAGTCGATGAGTTGCGAAGCGTCGATCCAAGAGTCAAAACTGGGAGGATATCCTTTCCAACGTACTTTGACTTCTTTTCGGGTTCTTCGATCGAGAATGCTTTCTATCTCGTAGACGTCGTCTTCTTTTTTGGTCACACGTTGTAACTCGGGCAAGTGAAACGTTCCTTTTAACACTTACCCGTTCATGTCTTCCAATTTATAGACGGGAGGATGACGGCCACGCACACGTTCAGTGACACGAAACAATTCGGTGGTCCAGTTGGGTAAGTAACCTTTGTTGAAAGTGCGTTTGGTTTTGCTAATGCGCACCCAATCTCCTGCTGCCAACACTCCACCTTTCTTGGGGAAAGTCACTGTTGGGAGCGTACCAAACAGACGCTCGAAGACGGTCACTTCGTTGTCAGGAGTCACTTCTTGGGGAGCACACCCAATGCTCCGATGGTAAGATTGGTTGTACGATTGGACGAGGTGTGGCAAGACGTCGATGTACTTGAGAATCTGTTGATGTGTAAAATCTTTCCACATGCGTTCTTTCAAGGTGCGTTGAAAACGTTCCACGATGCTGACTTTGGTTTCGGGATTCTCGGTGGTGAAAAAATGTATGTCACGTTTCTTCAATTCTTTTTGGAAAGCTTGGTTCAGAAATTTGGTTCCTTTGTCAGTTTGCCATCGAAGAGGGTGAAGCCCACTTTGTTTCAACACCAGTTTGAGGGCTCGCACTAACTCACTGCTCGATTTGGAAGTCAATGGCACGACCCAAGCAAATTTGGAAAAGACGTCGATGACACAAAACAAATGTTTGTAGCCGCGATTGTAGGTGGCTAAATGAGAGACATCGGCTAAATCAGCTTACCATTGATGATCGATGCCCTCCACTTGGGTGCGACTTCTGGAAAATTTTCGTCGAATGGGTTTGTGTAAGGAGTACATGGCTTGTTCTTGTAACCATCGTTGCACATGAGGTAAACGGATACTTTTCAGTCGAGTTTTGGCAGCACGATACAATTTCTGAACTCCTCCGTAACCTGCGGCATGGACTGGATCGTAGTAAATGCTGGCAAACACCTTCTCCATTTTTTTAATAAGTGATCCACTCTTCACTGATGCTACTCTGAATGGGACGAGGGGGTGGTTTAGAAACGGCTTTACGTGTCCGATGTGCCACGGGTGTAGAAGTTGAAGGTAGTGGTGGTGGTGGTGGTGGTATTAATGGAATGGCTTTGGTCTTCTTTTCTTTTTTCACTTCTGGTTTCCCCTCTTTCTTTTTCACTTCTGTCGAAGGAGGTGTGGACATCATCTTTTTAACCCAAGCTTTAAGTTCTTCTCGTTGGGGTGTAGGGGAAGGGGTCAACAAGGACACTGCAATCGTACTAGGGATGAGAGCTGCTGACGGTGTTTGAAAGACTTCTCTTGCCTCTTCTTCCTCAGGCATCCGTGCGGTTGCGTCTGTGTTGACCGCTGGGTGGTGGTGATGGACTTTTCATCAGAGTCATAAAATCTTTCAGAGTGGGTAGAGCTGTTTCGTCTAAAGCTTTCTGGTGAAAGAGTTGAAGTCATTGCAACAGTTGACCGTACCGTTACGTTTGTGACAAATCGCTGCGATCCATCAACGATTGCAATTCGTGTTGTAACTGTGACATTTCGGTCCAATGAGGATTCGGAGGTAAATACGGGGTTCGTTGTTCTTGCCAACGATGGTATTTCATCCATCGTTTGTAAGGCACTAAACGAGTTTTCTTCCTTCCATCGGATTCCAAGGATCACGTCTGAGATCTTTTGACTCCAAAGGTCCCTTTTATCTTCTTGGACCTTTTTATCTTCATCCTCCCAGGATGTTTCCCAATGCTCCTTTCAGCAAGGGTCATCCTATTCTTCCCATTACTCCTTTCAGCAACATGGGCAAAAAGGGTAAAATTTCTCCGCGTTGCACCAACAGCTTTTTCTTTTGACCAATGGGTATTTTCTTTTGGACCATTTGGCGAAGAACGTGTCGATGTTTGGCTAAGCATTCTTTCTGGTGTTTAGACAAAAGTATTGTGCCTTTCAAGACATTCAGACAACATTCGCACACGGTATCGATGACGTCTTTGGAAACAGTTTGAATGAGATTTTTTCGCATGGGTGGAGGAGCTTTGGACAGGACGGACAACATGTCCCAATGTTTGGCTAAACGAGGTGGCAGTCCTTTCCTTTTCTTTCCTTTTGGGGGTAGAAGAGGAATGTCGTTTTTGGGGTGACGTCTATCTCGGTTGGTTCTTTGGTTCCGTGGCACACAGCAAAAATACACTAACGTCGATGACTTGACACACGGTCTTTTATCCTTTTTTGGGGACTATCGCTTCGTCATAAAGGTGACGATGTGTTTTCCAAAATCGCCAAAGAATCCTCCTCTTTGGTAGCTCCTCTTTTTCTTTGGACGAGTGTGTCTTTTCTGGGGGTGACGTCGATGTTTGGCTAAGCGCTTTTTAGGATGACGTGACTGTCTTTTTCGTTTTCCTTTTCCTTTTTGGACCGAAGAAGGAACACGATGGTAATGGTATGCACTTCTTGGAGAGGACATCTTTGGGCGTTCAGCAGTACAAAAACACTGATCCGTATTGTTTACCTCAGGTCTTTTTTTTATACTGGAATGCGTCGCCAATGATTGTCTTTACGTCGTATCAACTTGATGACAGGCAACACATGTCGTCGAGGAGTTCGCAACGGACTAAATCGGGACAGTTCTTGCTTGGACAAATCCAGTAAACTCTGTAACACACTCATTCTCTCTTGGACTTTGATTGGGGGGGGGGCAGGTACTTTGTGAGCAGCGGCCATTGCCGCTAAAGAGAAAGAGGGTGTCACCGCTGGAGGAGAAGTTTTTGGAGACGCTCTCTTGCGGGTAGAAGCTGTTTTCTGTGGACTTTTCTTTTTCTTTTTCTGAGGCTGTGACCTGGTCTTGACACCGTTGCTCTTTTTCTTTTTCTTCTGGGTACGTTTGGGTGTGGCTTTTTCCTTGGGGACGACTTTGGGAGCATTAGGATCCCATTTTAAGAGGGAACGAATGGTGACACCTTCTAGAGAACCGCTTCCTCCAGGTTTCAAAATGATTTACTTTTTGGTTTGAGTGTCAATGCGAGGATCGGCTAGCTTCGTCAAGGCTACTTTGCTTCTCTCAAAAAAAAAAAACGTTTGGTTTGATGTGGAATCTGAATGATGCCTTGCAGTAATTGACGTGCTGTCACCGTAAATCATCGTAAGACTTCTTTGAGACTAGCTTCTAAGACACGAGCACGTATTTGTGGATTTTATTCGCGACTGATACCGTACAAGGCACGAATCAATTTGATGAGAAGATGAGACTGAAGGGACGTCATGTTGACGATGTGTGAGACAAAGCCAAAGTGACCGAGATTTTTATAGACTTTTTTGGTGATTGTGATTGTTGTTAAGTCGACGAAGGGGACGTGTACACGACAGGCCCTCCGTCTTGGCACCAGTGGTGAAACAGATGGGTACAAAATCGCAAATAATCGGGAGTGGTGGGTTTTAAATCCACGAGTAAATAAGCGTGTGGGGTTTGAGTGGCATCATCGTACGCATGAGTCAGCCAAGGCGTTTCTAACTGTTTGGCTAACACTTGCACTTGCGATTTATCTCTAGGTATTTTAAACAACACCACGTAATGAGCATTGAGACTGACGGTGCGATGGGCTTTACTTTGTTGAAACAAATTTTGGGTGATGTAAATGGCACTGGCATTACGATGATGCCCTTTGCGCGTAAACCAGAGTTTAATTTCTTCTTCGTCTTCTCCTAATATGTCGTCAAAAATAACCAAATGAGTTTGACTAGGGTCAGACACGATCCCGCCATCTTCGCCAGGAATGCCTCCCACAAAGACGATGGAATCGCCTTGACTTTCTCGCAGAAGGCTGTACGCCGATTGCCACTCTTTGTAACACCACACGATTCGTTGAGGTGGACGATCGATCAAATGATGTTTATGTTCGATCAAACGTTTGATAAAATTCGGTTGTGCCGGAACCGCTAGGTCCGGCAATGAGCATGTTAAAGGGTTGGCGAAGATACAAGGCCTCCCAACTAGTATAATCTACGTGTTCGTCAATGACTTTGACAGTGGAGGAAGAAGGAGCAGAGACAGTGGAGGTAGCCATAGTAGTGTAAGAAATGTCACTTTTGACACGAAGACAGACAAGACAAGAGTTTTTATACTTTTTTTCAGGACACGTTTATTGTCATCTTTAATTGTGAACAACACGAAAGACAAAAATACATAAAAGCCGAATGGTTAAGTGCTTGAATAAAAGACACATCAAAACGATCATAGTGGAATATAAACAAGTCTCTGTACAACATTTGTGGTGATCAAGAGGTGAAATCGTAGGGGCAGTGTGCAATGTTCTTAGAGTCTCTACACTCCTTGGCACTGTCACACAAGAGTCCTCCCGGAATGGCCTTTCGGGGATGGCGATAACGGTCCTGTCCTGAAGAGAGTGGTTTTCCTCGGTCACGACTTCTTCTTCTTCTTCTTCTTCTTCTGGCACTGTCACTAACACTGGTTTAAAAGTTACTTTTTTCACTGAACGTTTTAATTTTTTAGGATTACAAATCTTTTGCATAGTGTGCCACTTCTTTTGTCCAAGCCTCAAAGCCCCAACTTTTTCCAGTCACGTACATCTTTCCAGTGAGGGTGTAAGTCACAAACTACACACACATCGTCGCACACATCTTCAGTGCCTAAAAGTTGACGAATCTTGTTTTCCCGTAGAGGTTGAGAAGTATCAAGATGAAAGCGCAAAGCTCTGAGCAGAATGAGTCTCTCGTGTGCATTTAAAGGGACCACTTTCATACTTTTTTGGAGTAGTATGTACTGTTCGTAAATAGTCCACAAGGAATCGGCTGGTAAATGAAATCCCAGAAAGCAAGTCACTAAGACACACACCACACGTCGACACCAATTCAATGGACACAGTTCTCGTAATAGACGATCGTAATCCTCCACCGTTTGAATAGTGTCATTGATTTCCTTCCACGGAATCTGTTGTATCACGAATGATAAAGGTTGTGGCATGGTGGTCCGTTTTTATACCCTCTTAGGTGTAAGGTAATAAGTGTACTTTTGAACAGCCTCGATTTTATTTTAGTACCGTACCAAAAAAGTTTAGTCACTAACTCACACACCACACGTGGCACTGAAGTTTCCTCTTGAACTAGAAAGAATTGTTCTTGTAAAGATTTGTTGTAATCCTCTAACTCGTCCGTTGGAATTCGGTGTATTAGGATCACCTTGTAAGCTGAATGAGTGGCATCCAAAACTTTATGAATTTCACGCGATTCATCAATGTCTGACCACTGGAACACTTTCATCAGAATCAGTCCTCTTATAGCATTTAGGTACCAGTGGTTCAAACATCGATGACGTAACGGATGCAATGGTTCTTTGCGTTTCACTTGTATTTTGACGAGCTCGCGGTAAATGCGTTCTGTCAACTCCACAGGCAAACCACGAATGTTCTCTTGTAAAGTATCCATGACCATGTCAGTCAAACACTTCTCCTAGATCGAAAGTAACTGACAAAGTGAGTAATTTCTGACCACTGCCATTCCAGGAATCGGTCAAGAATGTCAATAAAATCTTCAAATGTAAATGGTCTAAAGCGGAATATTAGGAAGAACGCACCCTTGACCCAGAGAAATCTGACTTGTTTGTTGACTTTTGTCAATTTCCTCTTGTGAATTTCTCGACATAAAAGTTCTACAGTCACAAATTGAGATTGGGCTCTGGCAAGTCCCAGCCAAATTTCCTTGTATATCTTCGCTTGCAATTCGTTTGGTACTGTTTGAAGATTATTTTTCCAGTGGGGTTTAAATACTTGTCTAGGGGTTGTCCAACGTTTGACTCCTAGCCAAGTTGGTTTCTTAAACGACATGATAGGTCTCTTCAATGACGAGGTCCCACTAAAGGTAGGTAGTGACAATCTGGAGACCATCGAGCATGTTCCAGGTAAGCGGAATCTTTCTGTTCCCACTCGTGAAGTGACACACCGCAACTGAAGCACTTGACTTTATCCCCTTCTTCCAAGTAGCTAAATCCGGCTCTAGCTAATTCTTCGGGGGGGTAGGTCCTCCCAGATATTTTGGCCATTTTCTTCGGAAGGTTTCGAATCGACTTTCATAGTCGCAGTATTCAGGCAAACGCACAGGGAACGAATATTCATCTTTCACAGGTTCATTCCGATGAGGGTACGGTTAAATATGCAGGAGTGTGCTCAGTTTTGCATGACATCCGGTGGTAGCCGCATGGTTTCATAATAATGACATCCAAAAGAAAATCAGTAAAGTGAAAAGGTGTACGATAACGAGCAGTATCGCTTTCGCATCCGTCAGGTTTGACACGTACATCATTACTTTCCATGGTAGGTATGGTAGTAGTAGTTATAGCAAAGTTCCCATGATGATGTGGTACTGAATCGCTAAGGTCATAGCGTAGGGCATCCCTGCCATCGCAAGGCACAGCATCGCACTCGAGTTTTCTCTTGCTTGATACTTGCTGTTTGAAAGGATTCATCATTCTCGCATGGCAATGGTAGTCACAATGAATTGTCGGTCTTGAACGTTGTCCTTTTTTATACGCTGGCCAATATCAGCGTGTCCGTACGGTAAAGTGAAGTGGTTGCGAAGCCGTACTCGCTTCTTGTACACGATTCGATAGACTTTTTCCAAGAGTCGGCTGACGATTTGGTGTGTGGGTAAACGTACAATCTTGTGCGATTCATGGGTGGTCACTTTAAAATTTCCATCCTGTCCAGGCTGCAAGGCTTCTTTCAAGACGTCAAAGTTCTCCAGTCGACTGGTGCGATAATTGAGAGTCAATCCTTTCACTTTACGCTCCGTGTGTACTTCTCCTTGACGGTCTCGGTATTCGTAGCCGTAATTTTTGGGACCGCCACTTGCAAAACTTAGAATCTTGTCGTCGGGATGCTCGTCCGTCCATGCTCCTAAACGGTCTCCTTCGATGACAGGGTGAGGTTGACCCAAACGATCGATGTAAATGCAACTGTCCGTGTCAAAATACAGCACACGATCTCCTAACAGTTCTAAAGCTTCGTACAGCTTTAAGCGAGCATGGGCTGTCACGTAAGCCACAATGATGACATTTCCAAATTCATCGGCTTCTACAAAGTCCAGTTCTTCTTCGTAATTGACTAAGATCAAGTCCTCACGAAGGACGTTCACGTGTTTCATGTATTTGGTTTTGTCGTGAATCATCTGAAAGTAGCGAGAAGGTTCTGTCAAATACTCCATCTTGGGTAAACACGGTCGTTGTGCCATTTTGCCCCACAAACAATTTAACATCACTTTGGCAAACGATCGCCTTCCTTCGTTTTTCTCGACGTGGTCTAAAGTGATGCCTTCCTGTTCCCAGTATTTCTCTTTTAATTTTTTTGGTCTTCGGGAGTGTGGCAGCAAGAAGGATAGCCGCTAGCTTCTTGTTTCAGTTTCAAAAAGGCATTCACGTAGTCTGCAAAAATGCCTTTCTGAGTCTCGACGCCCTTGTGGTATTTTTCTGTCTTGGGAAAGTGGTAAATTTCGTACACTTCTAACAGTTGGTATCCCAAGTCCAGAGCTTTGAACAATTCCACGCTGACCCACGTTCCTGTCAAGGGGCGTTCTTCCTGAGTGTGCTGACAAGGTTGGTCTTGGTTGCACGTTTCTACACAAGTACGGCACAATCGAAACATCAGTTTTCCTTGGCAATGGTGAGGTAAAACGGGATGGTACAAGTACGTGGGAGGCAAGACTTTACACTTGATCAATCTTTCGTATTGGCGAATGTTGTCCAGGTCAATGTGTTCCGTTAGCAATTGCGGGTGTCCTGCGGGAAAGGGACAGTATTTGCACACGTAAGGATACAGCGAACACACGTCCAAGTATTTGATTTCTTCTCCTTTCTCTTCGTCGGCTTGGTACAGCAAACAGGTGGCATTCGTCCGTCCTCCGTATAAACTGTCCCTTGGGTTCAGTGGGTCCACCAGCTTGTAACTTTCCACGATGCGCTTAAACTCGGGATCAGTTTTCAATCCCTGATCGTACTCGTGTTCCCACATTTCTACCACTTGGTATCCTTGCTCTTCTAACTTCAAGCGTCGCTGACAAGTGGCCTGGTACAAGTCTTCCATGGTTCGTTGTAAAAACTGATTTGTCGTGTTACGTTCAGGGTAGCAGATGGGACATCCGTGAATTAGGCAACCGTTAAACTCGTACACGATCTTGGGGTTTTCTAAGTCGCAGCCATCCACCGAATACCTTCCGATGGTCTTTTCGCCTCCTCCGTTGCGAGCATGTTGGATCCATTTGTCTTCCTTGTCGCACAAGTAATGTAGCCAGCGTAGGGCTTTGACCGAGTATTGACGTTTGACAAAATTGGTTGTTTAAGGACTGATGACAGCTAGGATGTTTTCGGGCATGAATCGTTGACGGTACAGTAAGGAACACGCTTTGGCAATGATGCAGGCTTCTTTCAAAGGGTCGATCCCTCCGTGCTCCATGAACAATTCTCGAAATTTTCCACAGCAACGCCGTAAAATGTCCACGTCGGAACGACAATATTTTAACATTTCTTCCTGAGAGTCGAAAGGGTCCGAGACGTGAGTCTGGTACCATACATAGAAAGCTTCTCGTTGTTCGGTACGCCTGTTGTCGTGATCGTAGTAGTGAGCCTCAGGCAAATGGGGTAGAACGGCATGTTGATTGGCTTCGGTATTAAAAAAGTGTGGAAAATAGCCTTTGGTCATTTCTGTCATTCCAAACGTTTTAGGCATGCGACTCAGTGGCATGGCCAAGTAACTCATCGAATCTTTAAACTGCACTTGACCCACTTGCATGAAAATGAGTTTGGCTCCGTTTAAAGTCACTTTAGGACGTTCGATACTTTGTTCCGTATAGTATCTGAGAAGAAATTGCCCATCGTATTCCGAGAGATTGTGAGCCATCGCCGTGGCATAGCGATGACAATCTCCGTAACGTTTGATGTCTTCTTGGCTCCACGTCTCGTCGATAGGGTCTAAGATCCATTGGGCGAAATGGGCCAGCGTGTTTAGTCCCCGAAAGACTTTTTCACGTCCTCCAGGAATCTTGTTGCAGTGAGGGCAACGAATAAAGATAGGCTCTTGGATGCACTTCTCACACGCTCGGTGAGCCACACAGAAATTAGGAATGTGAATGCCAGTCTCTTGCATGCATTCGAAATCGAAAAAGATGAAATTGCCTTTCTTCTGGTCATTATCTTCTTCTTCATGTTTGGACTGGTATTTTTGAATGTAGTATTGGTGTACCAAGTCCACGACTTGGAGACAAATGTGACATCGCTTCTTTCCTGAACAGACGTGCACCTTGGCATTATTGGTACGTATGCCTTGTCCACAAGTAGGGCACAATCTCAGGAGCTGACAAGCACTTTTCTGCTGTGAACCTTGCGTCTTTAAATGTTGTTGGTAACAGAAAGGGCTGACAAACGTGCGCTGACAAGCTGGGCAATGCACTCGTTCTTGTCCTTGGTCCAGACAGGGCTTAGAGGCTAAACATCCCTCACATTTCGATCCACAATGTTTGTGTTGCTCTCGATTGTTATACCCATAGTCACATTTCTCACAGTAATAACTGTATCCCAGAAATGCAGTGATACTGGTAATGGCATCGAAATGTTCATCGTGATGATAGACATGAATGTATTTTCCGTCTTTGAAATTTTTGCCTCGAAACAACAGAGGTCCGCACACTTCTTGAGGGTACACTTTCAAGGTGTAGCGTGGAGCCAAGACGTCTTGCAACTTTTGCATTTCAGGAATGCCACAGGGTGTGTTTTTGGAAAGGCCAGCTTGCTGTAACAGGAGTTCTACTTCTTTTCGTTGTTTGGATCGGCTAGATGTTTGAATAGTTTGCCAGGCTCTTTTCCATTCTGCCGTGTCGTTCTTGTCGGCATACGTTAGTCCCACCACGATGGCATGGGCTAAACACATCTTGTCTTGAGGGTTGTTAATTCGGACGAGGCTCGTCTTGGTGATGCGAAGGTCGTCCACCAATAACACCTTTTTGCGTCCGGTCCCTTGGGGAAGAGAAACGTGGGTCATGAACAGTGTCGCTTTTCCATCGGCGATGTGAAACTTGTCGTTGGATTGCTGCACGTGTTGAATATTGTCGATGACTCTGGAAGGCGTCAATTCTGCTGAACTGCTAAACTCGATCCAAACGGGGGACTTCAAACTGTCGTGATGAATGGAAAGTCTCAAGCGATCGTCTTCTTTGGCTTCACATTGCCGTTTCAGTGTGGTTAACAAAGAATCCCACACATCAGTGATGAACCCTTCTGCTTTCTCCAACGGTACGTCGGACTTGAAATCTTTAAATTTCACCACGTACGTGTAGGCCTTAGTTCTAAAATTTCTGGAGGAGCGTTTGTCGGTTTCTCGAATGTGGTAGTACTTTTCAGGGTTTACTGGTGATGATGGACTTTGACTTGGTGTAGACTCTCTGGGCCTAGATTCTGGCTAACTCATCTCATCTTCAAAATCGCTGGCATGAATTTGAGCCAAGACTTCAGCTACTGTGCGAGGCGATAAATCACGTTTCTGAATCTTACTTTCTTCTCCTTTCTTTACGAAATGATGCGATCGTTTCATCTTGACTGCAAAAAGTCAAATGACTACATTTGAAACGCCATGGACCCCTATATATCCATGTCAGGCTTAGTGCATATATAAAGGGCTGGTGCCTTCCCTCTCAGTATTCATTTCACAATCAAGCAGTTTAGCACGATGGAAGAACCCACACAAATCGAACTTCTGATTAGAGCTTTGCGAGGTGTCATACGAAAGTTTTCTTCAGACAAGCCGACGGACTACTCTCCCTCCTTTCGAGGTAAAAGTCAAGATACTTGCTATATCTGTCAGAAGAAAGGGCATTGGACTACAGAATGTCCAGATCGTCAAAAAAGCAAGATCCGTGTCAAAAGAGACAAAAGTCAGGATACCTGTTATCATTGTCAAGAGAAAGGACATTGGTCTTCAGACTGCCCTAAGAAACAACAGGAGCAGGAGGAGGAAGAAGAAGAGGTACCCTCGGCAAAGGAAGAACCCCGACACGTTCAGAAAGAGAATACAGAAAAGAAAAGACGACGAGAAAAAAGTGAGGAAGAAGAGGAGGAAAAATCTGTGAAAGTGAAGAAATTTTAAAAAAAGAGAGAGTGAAGAAAAAAAGACACAGAAGAAGTCTATGAACTTTTTAAAAAAGTGTTGTGTTGTGTTGTGACATTGAATTGTAAATATTTGTATCAGAATAGACTAGACTGAAAAACGTAAGTGTCTCCTGGTTTTGATTTTTTAGAATAAGGGCCTATACTCATGCACTCACAACACGTACATCATAGGGTTTAAAAAAAGGGGATTTTGAGTTTTAATTGATTTTGGCAAAATGAATACTATCTCTTTTTGAAAGAAGTGAGTGGCCCTAAAAAGGACCATTGGGTGTTTGTTTTTTTTTTAAAAAACAAACTCAGGAACGAGAAGCAATTCGCTTTAACTGCCGTAAGCCTTTGCCACGGACTTGCTCCTGTCAATGATTTGGTAGAAATCACTAGGGGTGGTATCTCCGGTGTAGTAACAGGGTTGGACTGTTTGGCTCGGGAAGGTCTTTTTCTCTTGGGTCGTAATAAAGAAGTCTGATACATTTGTTTCAGACTTCTTAACTCTGCCAAAATGTCCAAGAGTACCATTACCGTTTGACTTTCACTGTTCTCCTTCTCTCCTAGACCTTGTTTCTTCTCTGCTTCTTCTTCCTGTCGTTTCCTTCTTGCCTCTTCTTCTCGCTGTTGCTGTAGAATGAGAAAAGCTTGTTCTGCTTCTTTCTGCTGTTGTAAAAATTTCTCCAGTTCTTCTTTCTGTCTCTGTTTAAAATCATCGACGTGTGGTAAAGAAGGAGAAGGTGACGAAGGTGCTGGTACCGGAACAAATTGTTGTGAAGAAGAGAGAAAATCCGCTAAATCCCAATTGAAATCAACCTCTTCTGGTAGTAGTCCTGTGTTGACTTTGGTAGCCACTGCTATGCCATCGCTTCTCGTCTCCAAAACCGGTTCACCCCAATTCATTGTCTTCTTAGTTTCAGTCATGTTTCACAAAACAATGCCGCATCGATTCACTGCGCACAGACGCCTGCGCATCTATATAGGGAATGTGACGTCACAAGTAGCTCTCTTCGGATTGGAAGACAGACTCCGCGAAATGACTGAATTTTGTAGCGCGTGTTGGGATTGGTGAACAATCTCAATCCGTTTCGATCCGGTCTTCCACTATAAATAAATGCGGTTCGCTTCATTCGCTTCGCCTGTTCTCGTCACAAAGATGTGGACCAACGTTGAATCGTCTACCCTGGTATCGTCGTTGTTTTTCCGTACGGACTTACCCATGTATGTGAGATCATCATGGAGAATCGTTAGGATCACCGAGACAAGCGTTTGGAAAAGAAGGACCTATGTGGAAAGACAAGGCTGTCTGAAGCGAGTTCTGATTTATGGACCAGAGGTTAGACGAAGTTTGAGGAAGAGAAGGAGACCTATGCGATGCCCTCTATGTTAACGAAATGGTGTTAACATAAAAACAACGGTCCTTTTCAGGGCCACTTCCTATACCTCGAAAAGATATTTATTATCACTTTGCCTAAAAACATTTTTTATTCGATTGTATAACTTACGTTTAACTCACAAAAAAATTATTCTCTTAAACTAAAATTTTTTTTAGTCGGTTGTATAACTTGGGTAGGAGAGATTGATGTTCATCAATCTATGGAAACGAACGTGAAGGCATAAAACATACTATATTATCCACTGACACGAAAGCGAATCCATAACACTTTGTATAGAAATGAAACAGGTGGCATGACGTCACGGTACTTGCTACATTGTTGCAAGTGTCCAGTACCGTGACGTCATACTGACCCATGGTGTGCTAGTCGCTATACAAAATTCCCATTGTCCGTAGAGTGGCCCAGGCTGATTTTTTGTCGTAGAAATCTTGTCCGTAGGGTACAAAACAGGGTCCCGTAATGCTAATTCCCATTGTCCGTAGGGTGCCCCACTACACTACTCACATTCAAGAGAATTTTTTTGTCTAATTAAATTTGAAACTGTTGTTTTCCTTTTCCAACAATTCCTCGACAACTCTTTGTATTCATAAAACATTATGTTTTCAGGTTTTGAACTCTTTGAATTTATTCTTAATGAATGATGTATGTCATTTAACATTTCCTTTCACTTTTTCAGGCGAAGTGGATTTATTGAAAAGGAATCTATCACTATTAAACTGTATTTGTTAACAATGTCATCGGTCTGCCACTTGTCATCCACGCGTTTGCTATTGACCATTCTTTATGGAATTCTTTTTATTATTTGCTGAGCAATATGTAAGAAGTTGGTGTTCTTAAATCCTGTGTACTTTTTATTTGCTGATAATACTCTCAGTTTAGTACATACATACATACATACATACATACATACATACATACATACATACATACATACATACATACATAGTTCTAAGAATAGCTTCTCGCCCTTGGTATGTCATGCAATGCTCAAATGAGGATACAAAGATAACATTTATGTCAAAAATTCATTAACAAAAGGGACACAATATCGAAAACTGTAAATGTTCTCAGAAGCAACAGCTTTTGACCAAAAGTCACGACGCTGCCCTAAAACAGTACAAAAACAACAATTAGTGTATTTAACGACCATTTATATATTTCTCGTGGTACTATTTATTATTATCTGTGTGTGGCCTAGATCAGATAATGTCGCGTACACATTTCCGGTATTGAATTTTCAAACTTATGCGCTGGTACTAAACATAGACGCGTGAGCCTTTATCCGGTTTCTAGGCTTCAGTCGTCAACGAGCTTTCTTGTAAACTCGATTATGGCTTCAGGCGTTATTCGAATTTTATCAGTCACTCTTGGCTTGTTTTTCATTTTTGTTGGTATTCTTAAAATTTGTCCTATAATCAGCACGGACCTATACAGAGATATGGTAGGAACGTAAATAGAGGTTCCATTCATATTTCGATAATGTATTATCAATTTTCGCGTGTACCTGCTCAATATGTCTGCATGTAATATTAAATCTAATTTTTGGTCTCGCTTGTGTAGAGCAAAACACAAGTTTCGCTGTTTCGGCGTCGTTGTTTTCAAAATTAAGATTCTGTGTTAAAGTTTCTTGCATATTATCTACATGGATACCTGTAATCCTACAATGTAAGACGTATCACATGTTATTTATATTTTAGTGCTAGACGCCCACAACATAAATATCAACGTCGAGGTCTTAGATGTAGGACTAGGATATCTGAGTTGTCAGTAAGTCCACAGGAGTCTGACGTTTTATTTTATCAATAAAGTACGATGAAATCTCTGAAAACACGAAATCACCTTATTGGTACTATAAATTATGTTAATTGATAGTACCGATAAGGTGATTTCGCGTTGTTAGAGATTTCATCGTACTTTATTGATAAAACGTAAGACTCCTGTGGTAGGTCCTATTACCTGGGTTACTTGAAGCACTCAGATCTACTACCCCTATCTACCCAAATCTACACCAATCTACCCAAATCCACCAAAATATACCCCCAAATAAACCTTTGATACTTGTAATATACTAAGTATATACTTAAGGTATCATATATTACACAATATTTCAGAAAAATAGATAAGTTGCAGTAGATTGTTAAGATTTTCTTTACATAGCATAACATATAATAAGATTGTTTTTTATTTGTTTTTGCTATTTTGTTTAAACATTCTTATATGTACTTTTGATATGTATGAAATCTCCCTAAAGTTCTTTTTTTTTTTATAAATTTTCTACAGTGACATAACAATTTTCAATATTTAGAACATCTTTTCTCTCACCATTTTAAGATATCCAAATGACATACCTTTGTTTATATTGCATATCATAGGTATTAAATATATATTTGTGTATGCACAAATATATTCCAAATACACCCAGATTGCATTATATACATATTATTTATATAATGAAAATATCATAGAAGTTGATTTAAAAACACTAGCAAAAATTTTTTTTGTTGACCCAGGTTAACCAAATACATAAAATCACTGTGTCACAGTGGTACCACATGGAGTTGTGAAGAGCTTGTTTTGATATTTAATAAATTTATTAAACAAAAAGTTTCACCAGCCTTTTGTTTATTTATTGTAAAAGTCAAAATAATAAAGGTTAAAAGACTATTTACCTTAGCTACTAACAATGATCATTTCTAAACTGAGACAGTTAAATTTTGCTTTGAATTACCAGATTGATGAACTTAGAGAGGTGTGCATCCCACTATGCTAAACAGAAGTGCGCCTCTTAAGCGTAATAAAAGCTGGTACAAGTAAACTGCTTCAAAATAACATTGTACAGTATCTGTTAATGAACAAATATAATCTATAGAAGAAAACAGACATAGATACATCCACTGATCATGCAATCACAATACATATACAAATGATAAAAAGATCCAAATAGGATTTATATATAGAAAATAACAATAAATACAAGTGATAACAAACTGGAAAGATGTTAAATGAGTATGATTCTTTTTTTAGTCATAGTCAGTTAAGAAAATGTATTGTTATTTGTTTTGATATAGTTTTTCATGTTGTTTAGTGACTAAAAAGATTAAATTAAATAAGTTGGGAATAATGTAGAGCATATTTAATCAGAGAACATTTTACCACATGAATTAAAATAGCGTACATACCACAAACATACAAGTAGATTACGTGTGCATTAGTAATGAAATTAACCACTTGAGGGAAATATTAAACAAAAAATTAGAGCAAACACAGATCTTGTAGATTCTTCACTAAGAATAACAACCTTTTTATTTGTACCAAGGTTATAGCTATTTGAGTAAGAAATGGGAAATTAGAACACACACCACAACACTAATGTGCTTATCACACAAATGAAATTCACACTATTGGAAAATACTGAAGGTCTGGTAGTTGATTTCACAAAGAAAATTCAAATTAACTTAGAAACTAACCATATGAGATAAATAATGAACAAAAAATTAGAGTACATAAAGATCTTGTAGAATCTTCACTAAGAATAAAGAAATTTTAATTCACACAAAACTTATAACCACTTGAAGTGGCAAAGAAATGGGAAATTAGAACAAACAGATGGATTCTTATATATTCTTCAATATAAACAAAACTAGATTTTCCAACTGATATGTCTATCATTCACATGAAATACACATATACATAACTCCTATCCAGAATGAATGCCTTCACTATGTACCACAGTTGTTGGTCTCTCGGCCACCCTATGTTTTCTCTGTCCTGGTTTTTTCCCCACAATGTTGGAACATTCGTAGCTTCAAAAAATTTTGAGTCCTTGCAGGGTTTTCAGGTATTGATTCTAAAAACTTTTAATTTGTTTTTCTTTTTCTGTCTGTGAAATGTTGTACTAGTCCAACACATTTACATGTGACATCATAGCATGGTGTAATTTAAAATTGCCCTTTCCTTAAAGCATGCAATGCAGGTGTATAAGTTGATTTTTCATAATTTTCCCTATGTTATTGAATAGTTCTAGGAAATTAGATTGTTTCCAATTAACTGCTGATTTGAGACTGATTCTTTGATTTGCTATTGTTGTTTGTCCAAACTGTTGTTGTTGTTATTGTTACTTTAGAATCCCTTAATTGCACCTAAATGTAAGTTTTAATTTTTTGACACAGATTTCTTTCCCACTAAGTTTTGAAATGATCATTATCAGCAAAATGTCTAAGGTTAAACACCTGGTGTCAAATTCAGCCACATCAGATAAATACAATGCCTGAATCTTCATTAAAAATAGTATTGATATCCTTTTCTCTGTCTCTAAATGAAGTCTTGTTTCACTTCAGGTGTCTCACAATATTGTTGTTTATGTATTTTCAGCAAAGAATAAATTTAGCATTTTGGAATTATTCCTAAAGTGCATATGATATGCTTCTTTCTCATATATATGGCATTCATACAAAGAAGTACACATTTCTCAAAAGTTTGACATGTGTGATGTCCCTTTGCACAAAGTCAGAAGTCAGTTGGTGTAAAAATACATTGTGCTTAGCATGGTGTTGATTCCAGTTTGTTATAAAAATTATTTAATCAGAAAAAATGCAAGAATTCAGTCTCAGTTTACAATAGGTATAAGTTTTATATAATATACATAAAATATGCATTATTTCTGTGTAATTGTCAAAATTGATTTTAAATGGAGACCATTTTACACCAAATGACCTCAAACCTTAACTTTTAAGTCTATGCATCTAGTAGGGGTTTGACAGTATTGAGAGATTCTTCATGGGTATTCAGTTGAAACTTTGGATGTGCTAGGGGTTTTCTGCCTCCAAAAAAGTCATCAGTAGTTAAACATGAATAATGTGAATCTTGGAATCCACCATTATGATGTGCTTAAGCATCTGCATTCACCTTTTCAGAAATATACTCCATTCATAGTGATTCTTGTTTCGTCAGAAACAACTAACTGAAGTAAAGGCTCTGCGCTACAGTTTTGCACTTTGCATAGGGTTTCATTTGTGAAAAAAAAAGAATTTCCCAGGTTTTCCTCACTGGTTTTCTTGGTTATTTAAAACATCCCTTGTATATTTTAGATATTCGTTTTAGTCTGAATATACCCCCCATTTGTTTGTACACACCCCCACCGATTTAAAAACAAACTGAAAAGCATAAATGAGATAAAAAAAAAGGCACAGAAGTTAGTTCATTCATTGATTTATAACTTCAAACCTGATTATGACCAGGGGGCCCTAACACTTATTGTCTGCACATTTCATGTCAAATGGAAGTTTTTACTGTAAAAGACAACCTTGCTAGCCAGTCATTTCCATGGCCATAACATGCCATCTCATGTAAAACAAAAAATGATTTTTGTCTTCATTATCCCTAGATGCTGTCATGTTTGAAAAAATGATTTTCAATCATCTTTGACCACCACTATACATGTTTATTCCAAAAACTGTTTTATTGGTGCCTTGAACAAAGCTCATAAGAAAATAATGTATGTTTTTTTTTCAGAGAAAAGTGTTCATAAGAGCAGCTAAAGTTTTTCTCTTTCATAAGTGGACAGGCTGGAGACCAAATCCCCACACCTATAGGAAAGTGGTGGCTGTTTCAGAGATTATATCAGGAGCTGTTCTTGCCTTTATACCAGGTAAGCATCAGTCATGATAACCAGTGATCATATAATTCAGGGATCATTGCTACTAAGTGAAGATGACAACCAAGTCACCCCCAAAAAAGTAAAATTGGTGTACTTTCATAAGGAAAGCAAAGTGACTTTGCCCTGTTACACTTGAGACATATACTGAGTGATGGTACTTTATGTCTTTTGAGATGCTCCCTCAACCACGCTAGTAGCTCCAGTGTTGTCTCCGCAGGCTAAATATACTACACATTTTGCAGGTGTTGTCAGTGGCACCAGCAAAACAAACTTGACACATTCATAAATGGAATGTATCAGTATCATCATCAGGAATTACATGCACACACTTTCAAATATGATAATGTTTCTTAAGGAACAACCATTTAAATTTTGGATGGGGGCCAGGAGCTCTCTTTCTTTAAAGCTGGGATATTTTTTTTTCTTTTTACCTCAAGATATATATTTTTTTGTAGTACTAAGATAATGGATATAATATGTTGATTCTTTTCAAGTCAAGTATAAATCAGAGCACGAATATTTTTTCAACCTATTTTAGAGGTGGAAATTTGTTTTAAAAAAACCCAACTCTGCCCCACCTCTCTTTTCCAAAAAGTTATATGGTCAGCCTGTTAAGGCTTTTGTGTCCTTAGTTATTAACCATGTATTTTGTCCATATGATTTCACATAATTACATCAGAAACAATACATTGCAGTTAATTCTTTATTACATTATTGTAATTCCAAACAGGTATAGATAGGTTATCAACTGCCACTAGAACAAGCAATTTAATTTTTGTAGTTTCCAAAACTTCACTAAAATTGACAAAGTCTAAAAGATTCACATTTGGTTTGAATTAACCCTCTAAAATATGTACTTGTAAAGACTAGGTTACTCATTTGTAATGTTAGTGGCCACTGTGGTTTGTATATATAAACACTGTGGTTTGTGTATACGAACACTATGCTTTGTATATATGAACACTGTGCTTTGTGTATATGAACACTTTGGTTTGTGTATATGAACACTGTGGTTTGTATATATAAACACCATTGGGTATATATATATATATATATATATATATATATATATATATATATATATATATATATATATATATATA